>JAEQML010060492.1:0-27082 GCA_016904865.1 Pissodes strobi | reverse complement strand
TATATATATACAGGCTGTAACAAATTCGAGGGTGACCATTGGGATCTCGGAAACTGTAAGAGATACGAAAATGTTTAAATTGGGGCAAAGTTTCGCATTTTGAGACGCAATAAAATGCCATTCAGAAATTGAGGAAATTTCGAATACCACCGGAGAAATCCGGAAAAAACCGAAATTTTTAAAATTAGTTTTTATTTTTTTCCGGCTTTATTTGAGAAGATATTTCGAAATAAATGTCACATCATCACAGATACTTTTTTCTTTCTACAAAATGGCATTATTAAATTTACGATCCGACGTTTCGTCTCTGAGCAACCATCATCAACTTTGTTTTTTTAAATAGTCGATAATTTTTGTTTTCTTCTTAACAAATTTTAATTTTAATTCTAAATCCAACGATATATCACACTTAATATTTATTCGACGTTTCGAACTGAAAAAATCATCATCAAGGCTAGTTAATGATGAAATGCATTTTTTAAAAAGAACAAAACGAATTTACTTATAATAGCAACATAATAATAATAATATAATAATATAATATCATAGTATCATAATACATAGGGTATTGCATTTATTCAATGTGTTCAAAAAGATCTCCATCTTTGCATTAGTCTGTTGGGATTCGCATTTGCTCAATGCGACATAGTATGCCATGAAAAACAAAAGATATCAGTTTCATAGCAACTGACAACCATCAACTTCAATATGTCAATGTGTTGTAGAATAAATTTTGCTTAAACTTAGATTTGTTTGGGCTACTATTTAAAACGGTTTTTTACGGTTTGTACTGAAAAACATGTTTCCGAATGAAGAAAAGGGTGATATGCTGAGAATGTATTATGTTTGTCAACGAAATTTACAAAGAGCGAGTGAGATGTACTTCAATGAATACCCTGAAAGGAGACAGCCGTCGATCAATATTTTTCAAAAGCTGAATTTATGCATTCAACAAAATGGTGGTCTTTTTGAACACATTGACTAAAATCATATAAAATATCCTATTTATTATGATACTATGATATTATGTTATTAATATTTTATTGTCATTATGTTATGTTATTATGATAAATAAATTAGTTTTGTTCGTAAAAAAAATATTTTTGATAACCTAATAAATAATTCTAATCTAATCACTTTTCTCCTCTACGAGATAACGTATTCCATCATCAACTAGCATTTATGATGATTTTTTCCGTTCCAAACGTGAAATAAATACTAAGTGTGATATATCGTTGGATTTAGAATTAATTTTAGAATTTGTTAAGTATAAAAAAAACATTTTCTACTATTTAAAAAAACAAAGTTGATGATGGTTGCTCAGAGACGAAACGTCGGATCGTAAAATTAGTACCGTCACTTTGTAGATGGGAAAAAGTAGCTGTGATGATGGGATATTTATTTCGGCATATCTTTTCAAATAAAGTCAGAAAAAAATAAAAACCAATTTTCAAAATTCCGTTTTTTTCCGGATTTTTCCGGTGGTATTAGAAATTTCTTCAATTTCTGAACGGCATTGTATTGTCTCCCAAAATGCGCAACTTTGCCCCAATTTAAACATTGTCGTATCTCTTACAGTTTCCGAGATCCCAATGGTCACCCTCGAATTTGTTACAGCCTGTATATATATATATATATAATAAGTATAAGTATTAAGGAAATAATTTGTGATTTCGTTTAAGTATATATTGGATACATTGTTGACTTGAAGTTAGCATTAATTATTACTGTTTTTTCTACTTTTTTGACTTGTATAACCATTTTATGGATGAGTACTAATAAAAATTTGAATTTGAATTTGATATGTTTATAGGAAAAAGTTAGGTTATTTTTGACCAATAAAGACAGGGTTGAAGTTTCGTTCACTAATTTTTGGATATCCTGTATATTAAAATAAAGGAATAAACTAAAATATAATCCTACGAAGTATTTCGAACTTGTGGTGTTTTCTACTTTATAAAGGTATTTTTATAAATAAGTATATTGTAATAATATAAAAGAAACTAGTTAATATACACCCTCATGTTGGGAAGCTGACTTTAGAAAATATAATCAGCACGCCTATAGGACTGGCATTGTCTATGGCGGCGACTCAGTACAGGCTGGAGGATCCTACTTTAAGAAAGTGTCCTTGGGAGAATTTAACAGTGTTACCTTCGATTCCATTAGTGATGTTGCCAAAAGCTCTGACCTGGAAGATACCGTCGTCAGATGGTATGCCATAGCGGAATCATATAATCCATGGGGAATGTGACAGAACGCATGGCTGTTACCAGCGATTGCCCGATTGCAATACTTTCGAACCATTGTCAAAAAGAGCCATGCAGAGGGCCCATTGGAGAGTGGTGCCGAACATAGCACCTCTTCAGGTAAATACCGAAGGGTTGTAAGAGACTAGATGGGGACACATTAATAAGGTCAAAGTCACCGCATATCTATGAGCATGCATAAGCTCCTTTGGTTGTTTCTGAGGCTCAAAACCCCGTATTATTGTCCACTGGCGATACACTACAGTGATAAGGCGAATGATAACATACTGCGCCCTTGTTTGATGGCAAGCTGTTCGCAAGACAATCAACAGGGGGCACCTTTTACCGAGCTACAATCACCTCCACCAGTAATATCAGATATCCTGTGGCAACATGAACCAGCACTGCGTGACTAAGTTCACGATCTATCATTTTTCGCTTGTTCAACATTTCTAGAACCTTCCTGGCGCTATAAAAGGATTCGATTCGTAGTTTTAAGATGATTACTGTTTTAGTGTCATAGTGTAGACACAATTAATCTATCTTTATAATAATAGCTTTTTAATAAATTATGTTCAAAGCAAAATAACAAATTGACGCAGTCCGTAGGATCTGGCAGCGTTGTACAGAACACGCCACTCGCAGTGCTGTATTCATATTGATTAACAAAAACGAACCTAAGAGGTAAAAAATATAAATAGTAAAGAACACAAAGGTACAAGAAGAAAACTAAAATTAAAAAGAGACCAGGCCCTGGCAAACGTTACACGTTTTCAGTATATTTGATGAGCAGAGTGAAATTCAAAGGCGTATAGAGCGTGCAAGGGTTAGTATCTCTCTTGGCGAGGTCAACAATTATTTACCTTGTACCCGTAGTTTCATTAATTTCAAGGCAAAATACATATAATTAAAAATAACTTACTCTTTTTTCTTCTACATCAAACATGCTCTGCGCCTGTGCGTTGATAGTCCTACCCAATTTATGTTTCTTTTCCTGTGCCATTTTGATTTTCCTTTCCAAATCTTGACCGTCTTTTTGAGAAAGTGCTTCGCCTTTTTGCAAATAATTATTATTTTTTCCAATTCTTTTCGAATACTCTTGTTCCTAATAACAAAAAAGCACAAACTCTATTATTAAAGGGCAACTTTTAAATACACGCAACATCAAGTAGCAATATAAATGACAAGGGTAGACTGGCTTTAATTTAGTGTTTGATTTCATGCGTTTTTACAAGTTCTCCGTAATCATAAACGCGACGAAAGGGAGGATAATCGTACAAAAACGCGGTGATAGAATGCGTCATTTATCCATTAAAAAAGCTAAATGTTTTTCTTAAATGCCGTTCTCACTGTGAGGGTATGTATTATTTGTAGCCTCTTCATCACAGATTCTTATAATGTTCATCATCACTTGACATGCCTGACTGCAAAACCTTTCTAAAAACTTCCACCAGAGGCAGAATAATTGGTCTTTCATGCGGGTCCAAAGGTCACTAATCATATGAATCAAGTCACAAAACAACAAGACTATCAAAGTGTTCGTGTAAAAGAAAGGAAAATATTTATATTATTTAAGTAGTATTATGAAGATAGTCACAAAACATCAGTTTTGCAAATGCAAAGCTAGGTTCTGGTGACCTTAACCACCCACGGATTTAAACAATTTTCAAATCTGCTATGGGAAGGGATTGTTATTTGGAGTACTTTAGCTAAAGTATTGTATCTGATATGTTTCCGTTCAATTCGCTCATAGGCCCATTCCTATCAAGTCGGCAATACAAAAAGTTATTACCAAGTTTAAGGCGAAAGGCACTGTAAGAAAGAACGTCAAATAAACAGCACAGAATCATGAGAGAGCTGAAGAAAACGATGATAGAGAGAGATCTTAACATTTTACTTCACGTTGAAGAAAATAAAAATATCAGCACTAGAAGTCTCGGGCAAAGATGCAGAAAAACATCACACCACAGTACTGCGAACCTTGAAAAAGCATAAATACCATTCATATAAGTATCAAAACCATCAAGGGGATCAAGAGCGAAGATCACTTTTTTCTTTTGAAATGATGGAGCGAGCTAACAACAACAGATATTTTTTACAAAATATTTGCTACTCAGAAGAATGCACGTTTGTGCACTCCCCTGTATTATCCTCTCAAATATAAAAAAAAATCATACCATGTAAAAAACAACTCAAAATTGGCGCGTTTCGCGGTTTTTCAAAAATATTCTACTTTTTAGGATGTTTCAACGTCTAGGATTTTTAGTTTTGGAAAATCCCATCCTTATCAAACCCTATACCCTAAAATCAATCTGTATGCCAAAATTTGGCATTCTATGGAGTTGTGTCGCGATGAATGTGTGAATCAGCCAGATTTAACGATTTTATATTAGTACACAGTAAACAATAAACTTACCCGATGTTTTGAGTTTTTGCAAGCATTTGTTAACTCTTTAATTTCATGAGTATGCTTCTTGATTTCTAATTCCAGTTCCGTGTTCTGAGCTAATAATTGGTCCTTCTTTTTTACTTTACCCTGTATTTCCTTATTTTTTTCAGCAATTAAAGCTTTACATCTTTTGACTTCAGACTGAAGTAATGAAACAGCTTCCTGCAAACAGAAGATTTCGTAAAAACTAACAAATTTACTGTATTCTATACAAATATACTGCACGTTACAATTAGGCTTCCTAAAAATGTCTATATTGCAGTCTTCATTTTTGTAACTATACAATTAGTTTTAGTACAACACATTGACTCAATCCGTGACTTTATTCGAATGATCTTTGTAATAATTGACTGCTCGAATTAATGGTATTAATGCGCGCAGTATTCCAAACTCGCAAGGACAAAACTTTAGTATCTATCTATAAGGCAACATTTTTGTTCCCTGCTCTTAAGTAGATATTGTGAGGAATACTGTGTAAGTGTAAAAATATTTAACTTATTTTACCTTAATATTATTATTGCCTTCAGACGCCTTGTCACATTCTTCTTGTAATTTCTTAATATTTTCTTCTGTTAATTTCAGCTGTTCTTTCGTGTTTTCCAACCCCTTCCTCAATTCTTCAATTTCTAAAGTCAGCGCTTCGTAGTCTTGTTCGCGTTGCCGCCATTCTTTCTTGCTTTTATCTGCTTTCGTTTTGGCACGTTTCATTTCAGCTTCCGCTTCTTTTAAGAGTTTTTCCCTGTATCCTGAAGCATCTTTCATTTTCGCTTCAAAATCTTTTGCCCTAGCACTACATTTTCGCTCTATTTCTTGGCAAGACTTAACTTTTTCTTTTAGTGCGGCTAAAATAACACAATAAAACTTTACTAAGTCAAAGTCAAAGTCAAGTATGCTTTATTGCCACAGAAAATTTCAAATAAATTTTATGAACAAAGCGAATTAAATAAATAAACTAACCATAGTAGAGCAAATACAAAACAAAACTTAATATATACAATAATATCTACAATACAAATAGAACAACAAGCAATGTTCAAGTTGAAATTGGTCACGATTTATCAAAAAACTATATTACAGAACATCATAAGCAGTTAAACTAAATCCACAGGAAGTACACAAAACATAGGGTAAAGAAACTCAGTGTTATCAAAATATGAAACAGACATTAAAGCGAAGCGTGCTGTTGGAAAAAATAAGGAAGGTCATGTCGGTGAACTTGACTCAGACAATGTGCATAGGCTGCAGAGTTGAAATACCCAGTAAATGTAAACAAAACACGACAAAAATTGATAGCCTGAAAAATTTAATTCTGTGTAATTCCTGTATACCCGCGGAACCACTCATTCGTCAAAAAGATAATCCTATACCTACTATAAAATTCTCTTCACCGCCGCACATGATGCCCAAATAGAAAAATTTAATAACGATTAACGATTAATTGAAATTAATGGAGAAAAAAATGTATCTACGTAAAACTCATTTATAGTATAATAAGGTCTTTTTAGTAGGTAAGCTTTCGTTTTTTCACGAAATTTAGCAAATGTAGGGATGGATTTAAGATGTAGCGGGAGTGTATTGTATAACTTCTTAGCGTTATAAAGCATAGACTTTTTTGTTAATTCAGAGGAGGGAAAAGGAAGGTAGATGTTCTGGCTCGAATTTCTTGTTGGGTACTCATGTTGTGGCCTTACGGGAAATATGGTTCGATATTTGCGTATTAAACAAGTTGTTTCTAAAATAAACAAAGCAGGAAGCGTAAGAATTTTATATTTTTTGAAGTAGTATTCGCAATGAGCTCTGACATTAAGACCAAATAAATAACGAATTGCTCTCTTTTGAAGTTTGAAAATGGTACGAAATTGCTCGGTGTTACAGCAGCCCCAAAAAGGAAGGCCGTAGCGAAGATGAGCTTCAAACAAAGAGAAGTAAGTGAGCCTGGCAGTAGACAAATTTAGTTCCTTCGAAACTGATCGAATTGCGAAGCCGGCCGAAGATAGTTTTCTCCTTAAAGAATCAATATGTGCGGACCACTTAAGGTTGGCACTAATATTCAAACCTACAACTTGACAAATTAAAAAGTTATTTCTTTTAAAGGTTTATTTAAATACGTCTTTTAACTAAATCTAAAAACACCATTATATTTGGCCAAAGGTAGAAAAAGCCACGAATGCTCAGAAACTGATCAGACTACAATGAGACTGATTTGTAGAAATTATCGGTATTATGAAGATTCTCCGGATTGCTGGTACTCCCTTATGGATTATAGAGAAGCAATCGCATCCCACAGGCGACTGGATGATAATGGATAGACCATAAGGCCATACAAGCAGCGTTTCCGAGATGCAGCGGGAAATTCATATCAAGTCAGCTAAAACCTTCCTTCCTAAGGGCCAACTCAAACTAGGCAGGACCTTTAAAGTTGAAATCCCAATAAGCGGATAATGGCGAGAACCATTACTGAGTGAGGTTAGAATGTTTTTTTTTATGTTTTTGTCCAGAAATAGCTAATTTTGACTTCCATTACAACAATATATCTTAACTATAAAACACTTTGCAGATTCCAACAAGAGGTACGGGACTTTTCCTAACTCACGTTGAGAATCTGATCTATCTGTGAATTGTTTACGCGTCGCGTTAGATGTATTGCTTTGTTGTAGTTCGCATTATTGTGTTAAATTTCAAAGGTATTTTAAGGTTTTAAACTCTAAATTGGTATGGAAGGTAGCAGTGATGGTGCCCCAATTAGTAAATAGAAGGTTGGTCAACAATTTGGCCTAGGTTTGACAAAAACCAGGCGTTTTTCTGCTGGTTCAATGAGTCAATTAACCAAAGACGAAATTGAAAACATCATTGGAATTCCCAAGAGTGTTTGCCTCTTGCTGATAAGGAGAGTCCATGTACCGCTGATAAAGGAAATGTGCATTTACAGGGGTCATTTAACAAGAATGATAGCATATTAAGTGATTTAGTGACGAATGAAAATGACACTTTTTTAAACGGTTGTTTTAATAAGTCTAAATCTGAAAGATTTGAGGATCCCAATCAGATATTTAAACCTAAAACTTCGGTAAGTCGGACACCACCTACAAATAAAGCAGAAAACATGCAAAATTAAACTGTGGAAGACGAAAACATTAGGTAAAAGAAGTAGATCTATTGGTACCCCAGAATCAGAAGTAACACTAAAGAGACAATGTGACAGAAACATATCGCTTATTTCCCCCAAACATATCCAAACTGAAAATACTATTGCACAAAATGAACAATATGATTGGCAAATGGATAAAGTATTGTTGGATCTTTTTTCATATTTGGAAGAAATTTCGGCTATGGCAAACCGGAATAATGACAACATGTCAAAAGATGGCCAGAATTGTCTGAATAATGCTAGCTATAAAATACATAAATCCCTAACAGTATTAATTTATAAAATTGGAATTTTACAAAAAGAAAATCTTTCCCTAAAGTACCAGCTACAAGATACAAGTAATTTAAACAAGGCCTTTGATACCGAGACGCAAATTAAAATAAACTCGAACATAGAAGACAAGTCAAAAAACATAAACACTAAGACATATGTTAGTGTTAGTTCTTTAAACACAAATAATAAGTCACAAAGGAATACAGAAGAGACAGAAGTTACATGGACAACTCCAAAAGCACAAAAAAAATTCACGGATCTCACACCTTACGCAAGCATCCTATGTATTGAAAATGCCTGACACAATTTTTAAATTTAAAAACTTATGATTTACATGTCACAATATAACAAATTAATTACTATTAATTTATCTAATTCTAAACTTTCATTCAAATCGGTTCATAAACAACGAAACTGTCAAATTTGACATTTGTGACATACATACATACTTTGTCAAAAAATATTTGTCTTTCATTTCCCCTAATCTAATCTGAAAGTTTATTCAAATCGGTTAATAAATAACGAAATTGTCAAATTTGACATTTTTGACAAATAGGTATGTACTACGTCAAAAAATATTTTTCTTTTATTTTCACTAATCTAATTCGGTTCATAAATGGCGAAACTGTAAAATTTGACATTTTTAACAGATTCTGTTAGAAAATTTAAACCTAGTAAACAAAAATTTTAAAACATTGGTAAATTGCAAAACTGTAAAATTTGACATTTTTGACAGACTATGTCCATAATTATTTTTTCTTTTATTTTCTCTAATCTAATTCTAAGATTTCATTCAAATCAGTTCATAAATAGCAAAACTGTCAAATTTTACATTTTTGACAGATACTAGCACAAAACAAAATATTTTTCTTTTATTTTCCCTAATCTAATTCTAAACTCTCATTCAAATCGGTTCATAAATAACGAAACTGTCAAATTTGACATTTGTAACATACATACATACATACTTTGTCAAAAAATATTTGTCTTTCATTTCCCCTAATCTAATCTGAAAGTTTATTCAAATCGGTTAATAAATAACGAAATTTGACATTTTTGACAGATAGGTACTACGTCAAAAAATATTTTCCTTTTATGTTCCCTAATCTAATTCGTTTCATAGATAGCGAAACTGTAAAATTTGACATTTTTAACAGATACTATGATAAAAAAAAATAAAATTTTTCCTAGTTACAACTAAATAATTACATAAAATTACTTTTTTAAATTTTTCCTAGTCCAATTAAATAATTTCATTCAAATCGGTTCATAAATAACGAAACAGTCAAATTTAACCTTGTTGACAGGTACTACATTATGTCAAAACTTATTTTTCTTTTATTTTCTTTAATCTAATTATAAAAAAAATTTCCTTTTATTTTCCTTATGATCTAATTCGGTTCATAAATAGCGAAACTGTCAAATTTGACATTTTAAACAGATACTATGTTAAAAAATTATTTTTTTTTATTTTTGCTAGTAATGTACAGGGTGGCTCGAATTCGTGTCTATGTATGGGGAACTCGGAAACCGTAAGAGATACAGTGTCGGTCAAATTAAGGCAAAATTGCGCATTTAAGTGCCTAACAATATGCCGTTTAGAAATTTTTAAAATTCCGAGTAATTCCGGAGATATCCGGAAAAAAACGAAATTTTGAAAAATCGTTTTTGTTTTTGCCTGTGCTTATTTAAAAACGGATTTCAAATTGAATTGCACTTTTGCATTGCCACTTTTTCCGCTCTATCCAATGATGGTATCCAGTTTGAAGTCCGACGATTCGTCTTCAAGGGATCATCATTAACTTTCTTTTTTTAAATACGAACTTTAATTTTTTTTATCGTTTTTGAGATGGTATTGGCGTTATTAATATGATTATGTGTTTTTATTTATTTTTTTTTATTTTTTTTTAATTTTTATTATTATATTTTTAATTATATATTTTGCTCTGGCGTAATTTTAAACATTTTAAGGTAGGTACTTTTGAAATATTTATATTCTATAAAAATATCTTATTTTGTTTTTTATATTAAGTGGGCGTATTAAAAATTAAAAATAGTAAAATTATTCCTTACGAGAATATTAAATTAAATTATATAAAATCACGCCAAAGCAAAATATATAAAATAAAAATAATAAAAAAAATTATAAAAATTAAAAAAAATAAAAAAAATAAAAACACATACTCATATTAATAACGCCAATACCATCTGAAAAACGATAAAAAAAATTAAAGTTCGTATTTAAAAAAAGAAAGTTGATGATGATCCCTTGAAGACGAAACGTCGGATTTCAAACCGGATATCATCATTCGATAAAGCGGAAAAAGTGGCAATGCAAAAGTGTAATTAGATTTGAAATCCGTTTTTAAATAAGCCCAGGAAAAAAATAAAACGATTTTTCAAAATTTCGGTTTTTTCCGGATATCTCCGTAAATACTCGGAATTTTAAAACTTTCTAAACGGCATATTGTTAGGCACCTAAATGCGCAATTTTGCCTTAATTTGACCGACACTGTATCTCTTACGGTTTTCGAGTTCCCCATACATAGACACGAATTCGAGCCACCCTGTACAATTAAATAATTTCATAAAATAATTTTTTAAATTTTTCCTAGTCCAATTATATAATTTCATTCAAATCGGTTCATAAATAACGAAACAGTCAAATTTAACATTTTTGACAGGTACTACATATGTCAAAACTTATTTTTCTTTTATTTTCCCTATTCTAATCATAAAATTTCATTTAAATTAGTTCATAAATAGCAAAACTGTCAAATTGAACATTTTTGACAGATACTCTGTTAAAAATATTTTTCTAAAATCGAGATATTTTGAGAATCACGCTGTATCTTTTTGAAAGTTGATTCAAATCGATTAATAAATAACGAAACTGTCAAATTTTACATTTTTGACAGATAGATACTAAGTACGTCATATAATATTTTCCCTTTATCTTTCCTAATCTAATTCGGTTCATAAATAGCGAAACTGTCAAATTTGACATTTTTAACATTTAATTTTCCTAGTCCACTTATACAAGTTCACACTAATCAGTTCGTAAATAGCGAAACATCAAATTTTACATTTTTTACAGATACTTTGTCATAAAATCGACATATTTTGAGAATCATCCTGTGTCTTCTAATCGAGCTTCTAATAAGTAATAAAAATATTGCATTTTAATCTTTCCGGTCTAAATTTAGATTTAAATCACAGTATAAAATAACACTAACTTATCTTATTCAACAATTAGAATAACCCACAACACACCGTCAGCGTCGTCAAAGTATCCGTTACGTCTTATCACAAGCAAGATATTTTATTTACTGAGCGTTAACCGCGCCGATTCAGTTTCGGAATTTCATTATGTCGAGGTCACGAAATCCAATATTATCCGTATGCGCTGGTCGAGGTCACGACATCCTTATTAAGTTCCCATAAATGTGACCGCAATAGCATTTTCAATACTAAAAACTGGAAACTCTTATAACAATCGACAAAATTACCGATCCTACCGCAACAATGAAACAGCTGAAACAAAATATTTCACCAAAAGATTTAAGCGGTGGTTTTAATACCGTTATGTACCTAAAAAGTGGTGCGGTTATACTAGAAAGTTACGATAAAGACCAACAAGAAAGGCTGAAACTTGCCCTTAAAGAAAAAACAACATACAAATCAAAGAGACACAAAATACTGATCCAATGTTCATGGTGACAGGTATATGAAAAGGGTTGCCAGATAAAGAATTTTTAGAAGATATTGTTTATTTAAATGAAGAAACAGATTTGGGATATCCAGTAGCGGATAAAATTAAAATTGTCACAAAAAGGACTTGTAAAAATCCAAGCAAGCAAAATTGGATTCTTCAGGCGTCACCAGATGTCGCTAAATGGTTCCTCAAGAAGCAACAAATAATTTGGATTTGATGAAAGTTTATGTAAAGGAACATTTTAATTTGGCACTTTGTTTTAATTGTTCTGGATTTGGACATGTTGCCAAACACTGTAGAGAAAAACAATGCTGTCATAAATGTGGTGAAGAACATCACGGCAAAGACTGCATCACTGTGTCCAAATTGTACCAAATTGAAGCTGAAGCCAGAAGCGAGCCGACACTCAGCAAGAGATGTGCAGTGTCCTGTATACCAAAGGAGATTGGGACAATATCAAAATAGTATAAATTACACCCATGATCAGTCGGATAATAATAAAAAAATGAATTAGAGGAGAACAATATTTACACAAAAAGCATTATTCATCAGAATGTACAATCCATGGGGAACGCTGTTGACCGAATCAATGACATGCTAAATGAACACAAAAGCTGTGAAATATTATGCATTACAGAACATTGGAAGTCTGAAGACCAATTACGAAATTTACGATTAAATAATTTCAATCTAACATCGATGTTATGCAGAGAAGAAAGAAGACATGGTGGGTCAGCAGTTTATTGTAAAAACAGTGTGAAGTGTAAACCCCGACAAAAACTAAATAATCTATCAATAAGTGGTGCGTTTGAATGTGCAGTCGTGGAGTGTATTTTTGGAAAAGTGCAAATAATTATTGTATCTGTATATAGGCCTCCGCGGGGATATGAAGGTATTTATGGTTCAACTTGAGCAATTATTGTTGTATGTATTTGAGGAAAATGGGCTGGTATTTGTGTCGGGAGATTTTAATATTGAAATGCTAATAGACAATGAAGGGAAGGCCAACTTATTGTCTCTAATGAGCTCTTTTAAACTTGTGCCTACCATAAATGAAAATACCAGAATTACAGATACCTCTGTCAGTTGCATAGATAACAGATTTACAAATTCAGAATTTATAAGAGCGCATGTGTTTGAAAACTATATTTCAGAATTTCAAATCATACGGCACAGGAAGTGGTTTTTAAAGTTAAGCACACAGAAGAAAGGTATTTAAATTACAAACGCATGTTTTCAGGCGAAGACAAAGGTAACTTTCTGTGTAGCTTACATGACCAAAACTGGTTATAGGTACATAGTATAGAAAAATGTAATGTAAATGCACATTTATGAATATTTTTAGGAATTTATTTAATCAGAGCTTTCCCCGCTAATTAGTTAATAAAAAACAAAAGCCTAAATTGTACAAATATGTAAAGGTTATAGAGTGTAAGCGTAGATTAGACATTTTATTAACTTTTTCCAGACATGGCCGCTCATATGAAGAAATGTATAACGAAGAAAATACATATGATAGTTTATTGATTAAGGCTCGTAAAACTCGTTATGAAAATAGGATTAAGAACTCGGACAATAAATCAAAATGCATGTGGACTATCTACAAAGAAATAACTGGAAAAGACACGAACTTTGACATAAAGGTGGAAGGAGAGCCTGAACATATGGCTAATAAGTACAAGGACTTTTTACTTTCAATTGTGTCTAACTAATTAAGTAAACTAATTCAAATTCCTTTTAACTGTAGTATTAGTGAGAATATAAGTTCCATGTTCCTGAACCCTGTAACGCCGGAGGAAATTTGTGAAATAGCAAAGAAATTAAAAAATAAAAACAGTAGTGGAATTGATGAAATTCCGACAAGCATAATTAAAATAGCGGCTAGCGAACTGCAAAATATTCTGTGCTATGTCATAAATAATTCCTTTCAGTTTGGGGTACTTCCCGAAAAATTAAAAATCGCTTTGATTAAACCATTACATAAAAAAGGGGACACTGAAATACTGGACAATTATAGGCCAATAAGTTTACTACCAGGTTTTTCAAAAATATTTGAGTTGGCAATGAGCACCAGATTAGTAGATTTCCTAAATCAATGTGATTTATTTAGTAATTGTCAACATGGCTTCTTAAAAGGAAAATCAACACAAACTGCCATCTTTGATTTTATGAAACACATTTTAACACACCTTGAAAGTGGAGAATTGGCACTGGGAATGCTTCTAGATTTATCTAAAGCCTATGATTGTCTGGATAGGGAATTGCTCTTAGAAAAATTGAACAAATATGGTATAAGAAGAAATGAAAACCTCTGGCTAGCACCATATTTAGATAATAGGAAACAGATGGTAACGGTTACAAAAAAAGGAAAAAATGGTACATCAAAGATGTTATCAAGTAGTAATATAGGAGTAGCCCAAGGAAGCATATTGGGTCCGATTCTGTTTATATTGTTTGTGAATGATTTGCACCTTTTAATGAATACTTCTAGCCAACATATTGTAAAATACGTCGACGATACAAATTTAATTATTGGAGGTAAAAATCTGCAAGATCTAATTTTAAAGGCTGAAATTTTTTTTAATTTGGTTACGGACTGGTACACATCAAATAAACTTATTTTAAATAAAGATAAAACAAAAAATGTACTTTTGTTTCGAACAAAACAGTCTAAAGTAAAAAAACCAGTACACATAGAGCTCGATAATAAATAAGTAATTATAATGGATAATGCCAAATTTTGGGCATTCACATAAATGAAAATCTAGGTTGGTCATGTCATATAATTAGTTTAAGAAAAAAACTAAACTCCATTTGTTATGGCATTAGGGTTGTTGCTAAGTATATGAACGAATATTCACTTAGAATATTATATTTTGCGAATTTTGAGTCGGTCCTTAAATATGGTATCATATTTTGGGGAAAAGACAGTATGATCCAAAGTATTTTTGTCATTCAAAAAAGATTACTTACAATTATTCAAAAAAATTAATTATTTGGAAAGCTGTAGATCGGTTTTTAAAAGCCTTAAGGTAATGACGGTATATGGTGTCTATTATGAATGTTTAATGTTCTTTTTCAGAAATAACAACCTTTTTTATATCAAACGAAAACACGAGTATAGTACTAGAACATTGGATGTGTGTATGGCGCATAGGCTTTCACTAACCGAAAACTTTCCCCACTATATGTGTATAAATTTGTTTAACTGTCTCCCAGGCAAAATATATTCTATATAGTCAGATCCGGTCTTATCGTGCGGGTCCAAAAGTCAAATTTTTCATTAAATGTCATCCGCTGCTACCTCATTTGTCTCGTGCAAAATCTGCCACGAATGAAGTTTTTACTGAAAATTGTGACCTTTGAACCCGCACGATAAGATCGCTTTTGACTATATTTGCAAATTATTACAATTCCCACAATCTTTTTATTTTTCCTGTAGTGATAAATTAGGACAAAATTTGACAGAAATCGCAATTGTTGGAAAACAGTTGGTTGCTATGGAAATGTATGTGTCCATAAAAATAAATAAAGAAAGATTAGGAAGGAAGGAGCAAAATACATATTGACATTTGACCGGAATGGTTCTTGCATATGGCGACCCAGCTTACCAGTGGCGTCTCCTAAAACTATTGCGCAACAAACAAATAAATACGTATACTATGTATTTATATATTTTTGTTATTTATATTATTTACTGCTACAGTGATCTCAAAAAAGTTATAAATTATAAATATTGTCAATATTGTTACGTTTTTCCCGTGGGTTCTTAACAGAATTACAACTTTGCTATTTTCAACTAATACTCTCTTTATTCACTACCACTGTATACAATTTAACTCACTAAACTAGTCTTATAACTTTACCACTAATATCTATTCAACACTCAATGATTAACTGAACTGAACTGACTAACATTCGCCTTAGGTCTGCTTATATATAATTTCAAATCTATCACGAATATTCGGGAAGTATTCCGAGGCCACTCTATATGATCTCGACGAGGCCATCGAGATAATTCCAGCGATCCCGAAACTTCGCGGCCGGCCGGGCGATGATTCATACAGACAGAGAAGCGAGCGGCACGGCGGCGGCGGCTAGTTCTATAGGGTAGCACAAAAACGTTCGGACAGTTGTTTAGTCGTGACATTGCCTCCCTCTTAAACCTGATCGTCCCGATCAGCTACTTCATGTCCGTGATATGCTTTCAGCCTGTCGAGGTGGACTACTTTCAGTTTGCTTCTGGGGCTACGCTGAATTCTAGACACCAAGTCATTAATTCTTTTGATGACTGTATAGGGCCCTTCCCATACTGGCGTAAGCTTGGGAGATCTTCCTTTCTTCCTTTGCGGATTATATAACTAGACTTTGTCGTTCATCTGAAATCCCACAGAATTAGCTTTGAGATCATATCGTGTCTTCATTCGGCCGCTGGCCTTCTCCGTGTTTTCTCTGACTAATTCATGGACGCATAGTAACTTTTCCTTAAGGGAGTCTGCGTAGTCTTGAATTTCCATATCATGGTTGTCTGGCGTTCCGAATAATAGGTCGCAGGGTAAGCGGAGTTCTCTTCCAAATAAAACCATGGCTGGTGTTAGTCCTGTCGTGTCATGGACTGCTGATCTATAGGCCATTAAAAATAATGGTATGTGTTGGTCCCAATCCTTCTGATGTTCATCTACGACCTTTGACAAATGTTCTTCAATGGTCTTGTTAAACCTCTCAACCATGCCGTCTGATTGTGGATGTAAGGCGGTAGTCCGTGTTTTATGGATGTTGAGTAAATCACAGACGTTCTGGAAAACCTTGGATTCGAAGTTGCGTCCTTGATCTGAGTGCAACTCTAACGGAACACCAAATCTGCTGAATAAGTTATTCACAAGGACCTCTGCTATGGTAACAGCTTCTTGATTGGGGATCGCAAATACTTCAGGCCATTTACTGAAGTAATCAATTGCCACTAAAATGTACTTGTTACCATTATTTGTTTCTGGAAAAGGGCCAGCTACGTCAATGGCGATACGTTCAAACGGTAGGCCCACATTATACTGTTTCATTTTGCCCCTAGATCTTGTTTTGGGTCCTTGACTTGCGGCACAGGTTGAGCACTGCCGACACCACGATTTCACATCCTGGCAGTAGTTGACCCAGTAAAATCTGTCGCGAATCTTGTCAATCGTTTTGTTCACTCTGAGATGAGCACCAGACTTCCCATTATGAACTTCTTCCAGAACTTCCGATATCTTCCTCCTTGGTACCACTAACTGTGTCTTCACTACTTTTCCATCGGCGCTTTCCCAGGCTCGTTTAAGAAGTCCATTTTCCACCACCAGGGAGTCCCACTGAGCCCACAGAGTTTTAAAAGCAAGTCCTTTAGTTGATATCTCGCTCCAGCTTGGTCTTGGTTGATGTTCTTCTTTAGCTCTTAGCAATAGTGCTATTTCACTATCTTCAAGCTGATCCTTTTTTAAGTTGTTCTGTGGTCCACTGCTGATCAACCTCAAATTTCGTTTGCCTAATCGGAGTAACTCCTTCTCGTTGATCTATTCCTTGGCAATGCTTACAATTATCCGCGCATGGTCTTCTGGATAAAGCATCTGCATTATTATGCAATCTCCCTGCTCTGTGCTTAACCTTAAAGTTATATTGTTGTAACTTTTCAAGCCACCTGGCTACCTGTCCTTCAGGTTGTTTCATATCCAAAAGCCATTTAAGTGCTGCATGATCAGTCCTTATCAGAAATTCTTGCCCATATAGATATTGATGGAAATGCTCAACAGACCGTACTATTGCCAAAAGCTCTTTTCGGGTTACACAGTAGTTACGTTCAGGTTTCGAAAGTGTTCGACTGTAGTATTCGATAACTCGTTCTTCTCCTGCTTGTACTTGCGATAAAACTGCTCCGATGCCGGTGTTGCTTGCATCTGTGTCCAATACAAATTTACCCTTTTGTCCCGGATATCCTAATATTGGACTAGAACATAGAGCCGCTTTTAATTTCCTGAACGCAGAATCGCAGTTATGATCCCAGTTATAGTTTGCTCGTTCTTCAGTGAGCTTATGTAGAGGTGCAGCTATATTTGCAAATCCTTCGACAAATCTTCTATAATAAGTACATAATCCAAGGAAGCTCCGCAGTTCGTGTTTGTCGCGAGGACGAGGCCAGTCTTTGATTGCTGTTATCTTTCGTTGATCAGTTTGGATTCCCTCTGATGACACGACGTGCCCGAGAAATTCAACTTTTTGTTGGAAGAGAAAACATTTCTTTGGATTCAGTAAGAGCTGAGCATTCTTGATCCTAGTAAAAACTTCATGCAGGTTTTGTAGGTGCTCTTCGAAAGTTTTTCCCATTACCATTATATCATCAAGATAGACCAGGCATGTCTTCCAAGTGAGGCCTCGTAGAACAACTTCCATAAGACGCTCAAAAGTAGCGGGGGCATTGCATAGTCCGAAGGGCATAACTTTAAACTGATATAAACCACTTCCGGTAGAGAAGGCAGTCTTTTCCTTATCCTGTTCGTCAATGCCTACTTGCCAGTATCCGCTCTTTAGATCGAGTGTTGAGAACCAATGAGAACCTGCTAGTGTCGTCAACGTGTCGTCAATTCTGGGAAGTGGATAGCTGTCCTTCTTGGTGACGTCATTGAGCCTTCTATAGTCCACGCAGAATCTGGTAGTCCCATCCTTCTTGGTGACTAAGACAACAGGAGATGACCATGGACTTGATGACTCTTCAATAATTCCATCTTCAAGCATTTTATCCACTAATGTGGTAACCTCTTGCTGCTTCGTCACTGGTAACCTTCGAGGATGCTGCCGTATGGGGTGAGCACTCCCAGTGTCGATTTTATGTTTTATGATGTTCGTTCTTCCAGTATTGCCATTTTTCCTTTCAAAGGCTGTGCTCTGCTCTTTGATAAATTGTGTAGCTCTCTTCAGTTCTTCGGAAGACAGATGTTGCCACGACTTCTGGAAATGTTCTATGACTTCCTTAGGTGATGTTGAGGGTGTTACTTCTGTCTGCGTTTCGCAGCTGGTTATCCACTGCACCGGCTCGCAAGTGGCTATTACATCTCCTTTATTGATTTTGATGGAATTGGATGAAATATTTGCTATCCTTATCGGTATTTCGCCGTCGGTTTTGACTAGTGCTTTGCCTACGAGGTGTTTGCAAGGCAAATCGTGGTGTTGGATCAGTCCGATGCAGCCTCCAAAATCCTTCTCCAATCTCCCAAAAATTATCTGCTCGGTATTTCCGCTTATTCTGATAGTACATGCCGCCACTACTTTAGTCGGTGTGCCATCGTCTGTTTTGTTAAGGATGAACTCTTCGGTGCCAAACTTCAGAAGATTAAGCTTGTTGTCAAAAGAGAATCCATGTTGACCGATGAGATCCATCCCCAAAATAAATTCGTCTTCGATGTCGGCGACTAACACTGTGTGGTGTAATTTAATTCGTCCCAGTTGAAGTTCGATATCCATTTCCCCAAGTACTTCAGCTGTCTCACCGGTAACTGTACGTAAAACTACATTCTTTGATATGGGTAGAACTTCTACTCTATTTACTCTGTTGGACCTTATCAAAGATACCGCCGCACCAGTGTCAACAGTAATTGTTATGGCTCTTCCGTTGATCTTTCCTGTAATTGTTAGACTGTCGGCGGCTTTTCCTAGGCTTTTTATGGAGACGATCCTGGGGGCTTTATCTTCTTTAGCCAACACCCGCCCCGCAATGTTGACTAATTGAAGTTTTCCTGGTTTGACTTGGGGGCCCTAGCGTCTCTGGATGGAGATCTAGGCCGTAGTGGTACTCGGCAGTCTCTTTTGAAATGCCCAGTCCTGCCACATCTATAGCACTGATTTGATGTATTTCGGTTAAGTGGCCTATCTTCCATTGGCTCCCGGAATCTCGCCGTGGCCTGAAGAACTTCCGTTAATTTCTTCAGAATTTCACCCATCTCATTTAATTCACAGCTGTTTGTCGGCTTTTCTTCCTGGATGGATACGGCTCTGATTTTTGGCTTGGAGATGTTACAGGCCGCCTCGATTTCTAGGGCTCGACCCAAAGCTTCACTGCTGTTATCAAATTTGGCTAGGCGTAGCATTTTCTGAATTTCTGGATCTCTGATACCATCCACGAAATATTGGGCAGCAAGTTCCTCTTGAAATTCCTCTGTCGCTCCCGGGTAGGCCAATTGAATGAGACGTCTAATGTCTGCCTCAAATTCTTGCAGGTTTTCACCAGGCTTCTGATGCCGAGACTTTACTTGTGCCTGATACAGTTGTCTTCGGTGTTGGTCTCCAAATCGTCTCTCCAGGACAGCTACAAGTATGTCATATTTCCCTTGTTGGCTGATGGGAATGGTCTGCAGTAGTTCCAGGGCAGATCCACGAAGCGCTACCACTAGTGATGTAGCCATTTCTTCATTATTCCAACCGTTGGCAACAGCAGCGGCTTCAAATTGTCTTTTGTACATTGTCCAGGAGGTTTGACCGTCATACGTTGGAGGTTTGATGATATGCCCTGTGGCGAATACCCTCTAGGTGGGTCCTTGATGTTTTAGTCTGGTAACTTCTGCTTGTAGATTCCTCATTTCTTGCTGTACGTTTCCTACTTCTTTTTGTACACTCCCAACTTCTTTTTGTACATTTCCAACTTCTTTTTGTATATTACCTACTTCTTTTTCAAATTTCTCATTTTGCCCGTCCAATATCTTCTGTAATTTTCCTTGCTCGCCTACAATTACATCCAGCATCCACTTCTGAAGCTGGTCCTGTTCTGCTTGCCTTTTATCTTCTTGATCTTATAAAATTTTCTGAAGCCGGTCGTCCTGTTCTTTTTGCCTTTTGTCTTCCTGGTCTTTTAAAATTTTCTGAAGCCGGTCCTGTTCTGCTTGCCTTCTACGTTCCTCCTGTTCCCGTTCCGCTTGTCTTTTGTCTTCTTGGTCTTGCAAAATTTTCTGAAGCCGGTCCTGTTCTATCTGCTTTTTACGTTCTTCCTCTTCCCGATCCGCTCGCCTCTCAGCATTTAAATTATCCATAAAATCGGCCAACATTTTATTTATTTGCTCCATTTCCGCCGTTTGTTGCCTTGTATTGACCATAGAATGGTATAAAATTTTACCAGAATCCACCAATGAAACGGTCTCGTTGACGTACTTGTACTTCTTTCCTCGACAAATACTTCGCCAGTCCGGTCCCTTCACAATCCAACTTCTGACACCAAATGTTACGTTTTTCCCGTGGGTTCTTAACAGAATTACAACTTTGCTATTTTCAACTAATACTCTCTTTATTCACTACCACTGTATACAATTTAACTCACTAAACTAGTCTTATAACTTTACCACTAATATCTATTCAACACTCAATGATTAACTGAACTGAACTAACTAACATTCGCCTTAGGTCTGCTTATATATAATTTCAAATCTATCACGAATATTCGGGAAGTATTCCGAGGCCACTCTATATGATCTCGACGAGGCCATCGAGATAATTCCAGCGATCCCGAAACTTCGCGGCCGGCCGGGCGATGATTCATACAGACAGAGAAGCGAGCGGCACGGCGGCGGCGGCTAGTTCTATAGGGTAGCACAAAAACGTTCGGACAGTTGTTTAGTCGTGACAATATGTAACAGGTAAAGTGAAGTTTTAAATAAATAACATCACCAATTGACAATTATTCTAAATTACATTAATATTAGGTGTTTTTCTTTCACCTGCACTAAGTACATCTTTTGCGCAACCCAAACACCTACTGTATTACATGAATGGTTACGAGGTATGTAAAAACCAGCACTTCCGAAAAAGAAACGCAACTTTCTGTTTTTTTTTTTTTTTTCGATAATTTTTGTATCTAAATATAAATGTAAACATATAAGTTTAGGCACCTGAAATTTACATACAGAAGTTTAATTTTCATAGTTGAAATGGAAAAGTATCAAACATAACCTTAAAAATGTTATCTGTTAAATCCTATGGCTTGCCTTAAAGAAAAAACACTAAAATATCTAATAAATTAGTCGGCCTTAAGATATTTTGTAAAATTGTCTGTAAATTGCCGTCATTTACAATTTTTTTTTTTGGATGGGTAATGCTTTTTTAGTATAAAAACAAAGACTTTGGAAATATTAATCTCCTGATGATGCTAACATGGTTAGCGAAACGCGCGTCGAGTGCAAAAATTCTGTTTCGGTATTGTGGATAAAACTCTGTTTTAGTGCATGTTGCCGAAGGTTCCAAACCCCAACCTAGTTTGATTTGAAACATTATTTATTTGTTTAGCAATATTATTGTAGATATTGCGTTAATTCATATAGGGTTTAATTAGATATTAGATATTTAAAGGTGTGTATTTTGGATTAAAGTAAACATGGTTAGTTGTGCAGCTTGTGGCCTTTCTAAAACTCCAACAAATTCAGAACTTGGAATAACATTTAAGTACTTTACCCTTTATTTTTCTGTTTTTTACCATTTAATAAAGCAAAATAATTATAAATTGTCTAATTGTTAACAAATAGGCGACAGATCTAATTATGGGCGTACCCGTAAAAAATATAGCATTAAAATTCAATTTTTGCAAGAACTTTGGACGGTGTTAAAAGTAATAAATACTTTTCCTTTATACATGACATGTTAGTTTATTCTGCCAATAAACTGCTAAAATTAGTTATTTGAATATATTTGGGCATTTGAAATGGAAAAATAAGCAAAATATGGTTAGATAATATTGGGGTAGTTTTGAAGTATGCTTCTTATTAAAAAATATGTAGGGTATTTAGAAAACGGGTTTTCGCTATTATAAGAGATTTTTGAAAAATTCCTTTTAATAGTGTTTATGGTGAAATGTAAGAATAATCCGCCACGGCAGCTTAATAAAATGTTTTCTATAATTTGTTCTTAACAAATATTGGCAGCAGCGCAGTATTATCGTTCTAATATTTCACTTCTCGCATGGTTCTCCGCTCGCTTCGCTCGCTCCAGGGGCGCCACACCAACCAAACACAACTAACCCAAACTAACTTAAGACATGTCCAAAATCAAGAAAACAACTTTGGAAAAATATATTAATTAGCACGCGAAGGCTCAAAATTGGTGTACCTAGACACGTGCTAATTCATATATTTTCCTAAAGATGTGTTTTTCCTGATTTTAGGCATGCCTTGGGTTAGTTTTGGTTAGTTGCGCCTCCGGAACCAGCGAAGCGAGCGGAGGGCCATGCGTGAAATGAAATATTAGAACGAAAACACTGCGCTGCTGCCAATATTTGTTACTAACAAATTATAAAAACAATTTTATTAAGCTGCCGTGGCGGATTATTGCTACACTTCACCTATATAAACACGCTAAAAAGAAAATTTTCAAAAATCTCTTATAATAGCGAAAACCCGTTTTCTAAATAATTACCTACCTAATTTTATTAAGAAGAAGCACCCTTCAAAACTAACGCACTAATATCTAACCATATTTTGCTTATTTTTGCATTTCAAATGCCCAAATATATTCAAATAACTAATTTTAGCTTTTTATTGGCAGTAGGTATAAACTTTAACACGTCAAGTATAAAAGAAAAGTATTATTTTTAGCACTGTCCAATATTCTTGCAAAAATTGATTTTTAATGCTATATTTTTTACGGGTGCGCCCATGATCAGATCTGTCACCTATTTGTTGACAATTAGACAATTTATAACTTTGCTTTATTAAATGGTAAAAAACAGAAAAATAGGGGGTAAAATACCTACTTACCGATGAAATGTTATTCCAAGTTCTGAATTTGTTGAAGTTAAAATATTAACAGAAATAACGGTATAGTAAACTTTAATTGCCATGAAATATTTCTACACTACTTAAAAGGAAACTACATGTCTGACTCAAATTCACAGAAACTAGCTTGATAGTAAATCCACTTGCAAATCTTTACCTCATTTGTCGATATTTTGTACACAGAAACCATAACCACAATGACAGAGGAAAAATATGGTAATGTTATCCAAGCAGAAATCTTATTGTTTTTGAAAAAATATGTCAGTTTATATTTCACGGTTAAGTAAAATTGACACACAAAAACTACCCTTGCTTAAAATACATACTTACATAGCCCAAAACCACTTAGGCAGAGGAAATACTGTCACGAATTGAATTTATTTCTTTGTGACGACACGCCTTACTTAGGAGAGTAGCCCAGATTTAGGAACGCACTACGTCAAGTTGAGAAGAGATAATAAAGGAGACACATTGATAAAAACAATAACAAGTTTATTTACAAACAAACTTAATAACGGTTAGACTGTATACTAATAAAGGCTTGTTTAAGTTTATAGATGAATTAAGAGTTTACACTATACCCAAATAATAAGTTTTTCTACAAAGCGACGTCACTTTTATTAATAAAGTTTATGGGAGCGGGGTTGTCTTATTTATATATTCGTTCTGATATTTATAAGGTGTCTTTCTGGTTTAAGTTTCTCACAGATTTTCACTAATTTTTAAAAATCCTCAAAAACTATCCCTTTACTGGAAATTCTGATACTTCACTCGTAAATTCGACTCTCTCTACTTTTAGTATCCCCCGAATGTCGTATACCTGTACATACGTCCATCCAGGTTAGGTTAGGACCTGATCCCCCTGGACCTGTGACCAGGTGTTCACAGATATGGGGGTTGTGGGATAGAACAACTAGAAGTGTACGCACCTGTGTGCTGTACCGCAACTAGATTGAGCGGAGTTGAGAGACCCGAAAGTCCGATGAACTTGGCTTTTGCCTGCGTATTTATATGTTACAAAATGCTGATGGCTGCATCATTAAGGATTAAAATCGCTCCCGTCGACCACTCAATTTGTTTATAATTAACAGTGAATGCTTATATAACATTTGTCAAGTTCAAGTTCAAACTTAGGACAAGGTTATATTTAATTAGTAGGTTTATGCTTTTTAGTAGTTCATAATATATAGTAGCGCTTTCGAAGCAAAACCTCTCAGAATTAATAGGCTTAGGCATCAAAGTTGTATTTTAATTCTGGAAAAAAGTAATTGGTAAATAAAATCCGCAAATAATAGTTATTTGTTTTACTAGGCAGCAAAGTAGTAGATTGACTGCCGCGGCTGATAGTTAGGAATTCAGCTAAGGCAGTCAATCTACTTAGCTGCCGAGTTGAACATATAATTTTTTTCTCCGATTGTTTATAATGATATATGTATATCGTATATTTGCAAATTATTACAATTCCCACAATCTATTTATTTTTCCTGTAGTGATAAATTAAAACAAAATTTGATAGAAATCGCAATTGTTGGAACGGTTGGTTGCTATGGAAATGTATATGTCCATAATAATTATAGTTTGACAACTTATGTCAGACGTTGTGTTGGGGAAACACCCCATCACGTGTATAATTAGCGTTTTTCACCGTATAGTTTGGTGATAACACCCTGTATGTATGTAGAATGAATGACCCATAATTAATCCACGAATATATTTATTTAACCCCAGGTAAACCGAAATTTGTGCATTTAAATCAGCATATGTCAGTTCTCTATTACCCCTTAGTCCAAACCTGGATGGTCGATTCCATCATATAAAGATAAATGTCATTGTGTCATTTCAATCGAGTGTAAGCGTTTTCAATTTAATATATTCGTGTCTCCGTCAGTGTTCAGGAAACAGCACATGTAAAAGAAAGAAAGAAAACCCACGCGTACTTTCGCGCCAATTCCCACTCTCAGCCGACCTTTACGCGGCCAGCTAGAAGCTCGAGGAAATTAGTTCAGTCAGTGCGTAGCAAACACTCAGCCGTGATCGTCGGTCGTTGCACCGCTTCGCATGTTTTTAGTGCCAAAAAACATCTAGCTTGTCCTAGTTCTGTTTAAGGCAACTCATTAGTGTTTCGCTCATTTTGTTAGTTATTTTTGGGTACTAGATCGGTCTCGTCACCGCTCTCTAGCCTCTCAAAGTCCAAGTTTCACGTTCACTCAAGCAAGAACGAAAATGTTCGTTCTCCTCTTCGCGCCAAAAGGTCCCATCCTTTTAGGCAAATTCTCCGATTGTATGCACAAATATTAGAGAATATTTAGTGTACCTCTGTTATTTTTGTCACCGTTGGGCAAAAACTTCGTTTAGGCATTTTGTAACGCAATTCTTTACGGCCAGAAACAACGTAGCGTCTCGGCGTACCTGAGTTGAAGAAACTGTAAAATGGCGTCTGCAAATTTGCAGTAGAGAAAATCTATTCAAATCCCAGTACATGAATCCAATGTGTGAAGTCTAAAAGGCTACCCCTGATTACGACAATAGTGGCGAAACGAGAAACTCAAGGTATTTCGTAGAGTGAAAGGAAAGTTTGAAATTTAAAGACAAAGTTCCAGTTTTAAAGTATATAACATATCTAGACTTTTTAGTACCTATTTTAATTAAGCATCCTTTTGTATTTAGTTTTTATGTGAGTGAATGATTGAATGCATGGAAGTAGATTAAGAAGTATTTAAAAATTGTACTTTTATTTTTTACATCAATTGCAAATGCATAATTGCATCATTAAAGTACATTAACATACCTATCGAGTTTCAATTCACATAATCTATGTTTAAAACCCCAACACCCTATTTTTATACAGTCCACTCCTTTAATTGCTTGTAGTTAATTATGCAGTTAATTGCTACTAGGGGTTCGCGAGACCGAGACCGAGACCTGGCAAGTCTCGGTCTTGGTCTCGAAGAAAAAATTTAGTCTCGGTCTCGAAGCTCGAGACCGAGACTACCTTGGTCTCGGTCTCGGTCTTGTCTCGGTTTGGTCTTGGTCTCGGTTTGAGCAAATAAAAAGTAATTAAATAATTTACTGTTTTATTTCGTTAATAACACAAACGTTGCTTCGGAGTATTAAGTTAAATGAAACATCTAATAAGTGTCTTTTGTGTATCAGTTCTTGGTGTAGATGTGATATTAGGGATAAACTTTTTAAATAATTTTACATTTTTTGTTTGCAACAGTTGTTTGGATAATAATAGTTAACTTAAATAGGTACCTACTAATATTTTAATATATTTCATGTTAGTTTCTAAATTATGGTTTTGATATAAAAATGTTTACCTCTAATGTAGGTAGGTATGCAAGTGATAGGGATTTTTAAGTATGTACAGGGTGGCTCGAATTCGTGTCTATGTATGGGGAACTCGAAAACCGTGAGAGATACAGTGTCGGTCAAATTAAGGCAAAATTGCGCATTTAGGTGCCTAACAATATGCCG
>JAEQML010060491.1:0-27083 GCA_016904865.1 Pissodes strobi | reverse complement strand
GATACCCCCAGGACGTTTTTGCAATAATTCAGGCGATGAAGGGAAGAGCGTGTGTCTTTTTTTTTCGATTATTATCGAAGAAGAATAGTGGTGAATAAATAATTCGACAGAGGTAAAGCTTATTCTACAGTACCATACATCGTATTATTGTCTATTCTAGATGCAATATTCATATCCGTCACTTTCTATAGCATCAGATATGCCAAGTACAAAAAAATATAATAAAAGCATGAACATTAACAATAAGACAAGAATTTGTCACGACCTCATTTGTACATAATATGTACTAACTAATAAGAAGAACCGATGCCCTTAGTAGCCAGTGGCTTGCGGTCCAGGGAAGCGATAGAAGCACCGCTTTCCCTTACACACACAGGCAGTACTCATATAAATATATGTAACAAATATTAGATAGCTAATATTAATAGGCCAATTTTTCTTTAAATATATTTTGGGAGAAAAGGCGCCAACTTTATGCTGCATAAGTGAAAATATATTTTAAAAGACATAAGGAAATTTTCGCATTGGACAGGATTTGAACCCACAATTTCCAATATTGTAGGCAACTCACTTAAGCACTAGACCAGCGAAATCACGAGAAAAAAACGGGTATATTTATTTAACAATTTCATATAGACGTTCTATATTATTTAGGCGCGTTCAGCATATTTTTTCCTGGATAGTGATTTCAGAGCCGTCACGTTCGGGCATGTGACGCTCGTTTGGGTAAAGTCTAAGCTAAGCGAGAGAGAGAAACAGTCAGGAGAGCGATTTCAATTATCATTTATTTTTCTAGAAAACGACTACTCTATCTACCTCCATAAGAGGCCCTGTAATTTCAAGCACAGAGTGGTCATAATAATCACAACATCTAATCTTAAGTATTTTATTCATCAAAAAAGGAATAAACGGCAACGCTGTCCGCTCAATAGTATCGTTATCCCGATTGCGCATCTTCCTCTTTCACTCGAGAATCCATCGTTCCATCCACGCCACACCTTTCATTGGTCATCTGTCTATCGCCACCACAGGGTTGCCAGATTGGGCGAATTATCAAGAACATTTTCTGGATACGTACCTTTTAATGATCTTCTGGACATTATTGAAAGTGGCCACAATCGAACAATGGGCAACATTTTTTTTGGACATATATATCTTTGAGAAAGGGGCCATCTTGGGACGTTCTAGTACAAGTCCATAGGGATTTTCTAGGAGAAAAACGGTCTAAATACATCTCTGTTTCACAGACTTTTCATGGATAATGTAAAAACATCGATTTCTAGGTCAAAAAATGCAGGTTTTTATTTTTTATTGAAGAAAAATATTTGTTTTTTTGTAGAAAAGTTTATCATTACGTCAAACACCGTACAAAAAGGCACTTCAGAAATGATAATGCCTTTTCGAATTTTGACACGACACATCATCACATAATATTTTAGTAGTGAAAAACCGAACAATTTGGAGTAATCAAACTTTCCGTACCTTAAACGGAAGGGTTGCAAGTTCAACATATCAAAAAAATCGTATCGATCCGATCGAAAATATCGAATCGGTGATTTTTTTGATTTTCGGTTAGAAAAATCTGCTTGAAGCGTACGTGTTAGCGAACGTATAGCTATTTTCATTCGCCAGAATCAAGATTTTAATTTCATTTATATTGTTTTGAAATTGTATGAGCTTTTTGTATAAGACACCCTGTCCAAACGAAAATAATTTTAAATTGAACGCTGTTTTGTCTAAATTGTTCACTTGAAGTATAATTCCACACTCCGGTGCATGAGTTGCAATTCTCTTATGGGATTTATGTCAAGCATACTGCCATAAGAGCCCATGTAATTCAACGCACAGAATGGTTATAATAATCACAACATCTAATCCTTAGTATTTTATTCATCAAAGAAGGAATAACCGGCAACGCTGTCCGCTCAATAGTATGGTTATCCCCAATGCGCATCTCTCACTCTTTCACTTGACAATCCATCGTTCCATCCACGCCACACCTTTCGTTGGTCTACTATCTATCGCCTCCACAGGGTTGCCAGATTGGGCGAACTATCATGAAACTTTTCTGCATACGTACTTTTTAATGATCTTCCGACCTTTATTGAAAATGGCAATAATCCAACGAAGGGAAATATTTTTTGGACGAGTATATATTTGAAAAAGGGGTTTTGGGTCGTTCTAGCACCCAAAAAATTGGGAATATCGAAAAAACAGATGGCAATTGCATAGGACCTTTCTAGGAGAAGAGCGCTCTAAATTCTTCTCTGTTTCGAAAATATCGGGACTTTTCAGGGAGAATGTAAAAACATCGATTTCTAGGTCAAAAAATGCAGGTTTTTATTCTTCATTCAGGAATATTTTTATTATATAGAAGAATTGATCATTTTACGAGAATCTATGGCTAAAACCGTATAAGATGGCTTTTTAGAAATATAATGCCATTTCGAGTTTTGACACGACACGTCCTTACATAATATTTTTTACTGGAAAATCGAATAATCTGAAGCAACGAAACTTCCAGAACTCAAAGAGAAGGGTTACAAATACAACATACCGAAAAATCGTATCAATCCGATTGAAAATATACGGGTGATTTTTTGATTTTCGGTTTGAAAAATCAGCTTGAATCCTACTTGTCAGCCAACGTATAGCTATTTTCGAAAAAACAATCCCAAATTCGTAAACATCGATATATCTGCTATAAAAACAAATCTGAAGATTTCCGTACTTCGGCATTTTTACGAGTTTGAATAGATAGCGTTGCTTTTGATACATTCATTACGGGAAATTTGAATCAATACGTTTTTGGGTTAAAATTGTAGATTTATACATTTAATTGCTTGAAACCTCATTGAAGATGGTTTGAAGCAGGAAAAATGGGTCATGATCGGGAAATGTCGACATTTGTGTGCGATTAGATGCAATTTCCGCAGATTCTATGGCACATATCGACGTAAAATTTCACTTTCAGCATATCGATGCACATAGTTTTTGTGATAATGGCCTGATGAAATCTCATTTGAAGCCGCGAAAATCGGCCAGTATGGAAGAATTTGAACATTTTTCAAGCGAATAGCGGCGATTTCACGCACAAATAATTAATATTAGAAGTTGATTTATGAATACCAATTTCGGTGTTTGATGCGAAATAATTAAATAAAATTAAAAATTTGCATAAAATTGACCCAAGATGTTAAATGAAGTAAAAGCAAAGTTTTCCTTTGATACATATAAGAGTCCTCAAAATGTAATAAAATATATACAAAAATATGAATCGTAACAGACCGACAAAACATTGTATGTATGCGAGTTAATAAAGCCCCCACACAAACAGCTTTTTGACATTTTGGTAAACAAGGTCCTTTTTGACACATCTGATTAAGAATGTCAAATTTGATAGGTAACACAACGTGTGCGACTTCGGAATCCTTTTTGGTTCTTAGACAAGGGAGAGCTAATCACGTAATCAATTTTTACCTAAAAAGGAACAGCCACTTAGTCTATTAGCCTTGTTAAAGGTTTAAAAAAGAAGTTGGAAGATTTTTTTTTTTTAATAAATGTTTGACAAGCAAAGGCAATTGCGCCATAACGCTAAGGCCAACCACCCTTCTTTACCTGACTGTAACCAGAATATAAACATAAATGTTAGTCAGGAACGTATTCGTATTGGAAGCGGCAAGGTATCCTTCAGCTCGAGCCCGAATTTCTTTTCGGAAACGTGAGAAAAGTGATTTTTAGAAAATCCCCGATCGATGTAGTTATTCAAAAGCTCTACGATGAAACTAAAAAGAAGAAACAGAAACACGGTGAGTAATTTTCTTTCGTAAACGTGACCTTAGACTCCCGAAATTAGGGGACGTAAGACCTCCTGGCAATTTACTATTGATTATATAATTCGGTTAATTTATTAGGATGTCTCCATAGGTCTTAGCTATTCCAAAAAGGGGCCCGAAAATGCTCAATTTAATATTTAAATTAATTTATTCACCTAATTTACAACTCTTCGATATTTGGCAAAGCAAATTATCAGCTTAGTATTTTGGACACGCTGTATATTTTATTTTTTATACTTCTATTTTTATTATTATTTTTTTTGATATATATTGCATTCATTTAGTAAATATTATATAAAGTTTCTGGGTTGTTAAAGGTATAAAAATTCTAAAACAGCTCTAATTCTCAAAATTTGTGAACCTATGAACTCTTAGCAACTTACTATTGATAAAATAATTCGGTTAATTTATTAGGACTCCATAGGTCTTATATTATATTCTACAAAGGGGGTTCCCAAAATGCTCAATTTAATATTTAAATTAATTTATTCCATAACTTACATTTTACACTTCGAGATTGATTTTGGACACTTCACTAACACACTAACCCAAACTAACCCTATAGCAAAAAATTATTCAATATAAAACGATCAAAAATTGAATGTTCCAAATTCAGAATTGTCAAAAGCGAATGATATTTGAACTATTTAACCTAATATATATCTACAACAGATCGTGAGTACTCAAACTAACCTATTTTACCTCAAAATAGATTGTTCAATAATTGCCTTTATCAGAATCTTGGTCATCCTACTTTAATTACCAAATTAAAAATGCAACTGATTTCGGACAATTCAAATTTCGTACGGTTTATATTAATAATGTTCTATAGTGGTTGCCATGGAAAGTCTCTAGCAAAAATATATTCAATATAAAGTGATCAAAAATTAAATGTTTCAAATTTAGAATTGTCAAAACATAATATTCATCTACGACAGATCATGAGTACCCAAACTAACCCAATCTACCTCATAATGGTTTGTTTAAAAATTCCCTTATCAGCATCTTAGCAAAGACAATTCACAGGGGTGGATTGTCTTTGCTTGAAGTCTCTAAAATCAATTGTACTTTAGTTTTGGTAATTAAAGTAGGATGATCAAGATGCTGGTAAGGGAATTTTTGAACAAACCATTATGAAGCAGAATGGGTTAGTTTGGGTACTCACGATCTGTTGTAGATGAATATTATGTTTTGACAATACTAAATTTGAAATATTTAATTTTTGATCACTTTATATTAAATATACTTTTGCTAGAGAGTTTTCATAGCAACTACAATAAAACATTATTGAAATAACCTGAACAAAGCTTGAAGTGTCTAAAGTCAATAGTACTTTAGTTTGGTAATTAAAGTAAGATGACCAAGATGCTGATAAGGGAATTTTTGAACAAACCATTATGAGGTAGAATGGGTTAGTTTGGGTACTCACGATCTGTTGTAGACGAATATTATGTTTTGACAATAATTCTAAAGTTGAAACATTTAATTTTTGATCACTTTATATTGAATATACTTTTGCTAGAGAGTTTCCATGGCAACAACTATAGAACATTATTAATATAAACCGTACGAAATTTGAATTGTCCGAAAACAGTTGCAATTTTATTTTGGTAATTAAAGTAGGATGACCAAGATGCTGATAAGGGAATTTTTGAACAAACCATTATGAAGTAGAATGGGTTAGTTTGGGTACTCACGATCTGTTGTAGATGAATATTATGTTTTGACAATTCTAAATTTGAAACATTCAATTTTTGATCACTTTATATTAAATATACTTTGGCTAGAGAGGTTCCATGGCAACCACTATTGAACATTATTGAAATAACCTGAACAAAGCTTGAAGTGTCCAAAATTAATTGTACTTTAGTTTTGGTAATTAAAGTAGGATGATACTTGAAATTCAGAATTGTTAAAAGTAAATGATATTTTAACTATTCAATCTAATTATATACAAACACATATATATCAACACCATTTTTGATTTATTCCCAACGAAATACAATAGAATCAACTGTTCCATCAATTCGCGTTGTTGAAGAAAACTGATATTCTTTTTTTATACGCAATGTCACTTCTGACACATGTCAATATTACTTTTTCATTATCTACGATGAATTAAATGTTTAAAATCACTTATAGGGACGAAAAAAATTCTCGTACATATTGCTCAGAGTAGAAACAAAGTATTTGCCCCATTAAAGTGGGATCAATTTTTTTTAATCAATTTTTACATATTATATATTATGTTATGCTGGCCACAACTCGGATGGTTAAAGTAAAATGTTACCTCGAAGTCTCCCATAAAATCGGCAGTAACCACTGCTTATTGCTTGAACAATGTTCAAATTCTCTAATCCTGGCCCATTTTTCCGGCTTCAAATCATTTCAAATCAGATTTCAGGCAAATATATATATTTAGTTGTCACAAAAACTAGACGCATAGGTATGCTAAAAGTAAAAATTTTTCCTCGAAATCTGACATCAAATACCCCAGAAACTGCCTGTAATTCCCGCAAAAATAATGTCCAAATTTTCCCATCCTAAACCATTTCAAACCGACTTCAAACCGTTTTCAATGAGATTTCAGACAATTAAATGTGTAAATCTAAATATTTTAACCCACGCGTCACATGTCAAAATATTGTTTTCCCATAATGCATCAAAAGCAAAGCTATCAATGTAGATTCATTAAATTACCAAAATATTGAATCCTTGGGAAATTTTTTCCGATTTTCTGCATGTTTCAATTTAACTTCGATTTTCTCATATTTCCCGACCTAGTACGGAAAATTCTTTAAGAACTTTTTTAAAGAAGAGATCACGAGGTTTACGAATCTGTGTCTCATCATCATCATTATCTAGCCTTCTGCGTCCAAAGTTGAACATAGGCCTCCCCTAAATTATTCCAGTTGTGTCGGTTCTGAGCTTCATGCAGCCAGTTGCCAGCGATTATTTTGACGTCGTCTGTCCATCGTGTAGGTGGTCTGCCTCTACTCCTTTTGTCAGCTCGTGGCCTCCACTCTATCATTTTTCTAATCAGTCATTCTGGCCATATGGCCGGCCCAGTTTCACTTAAGCCATGCTATGCGCTCGATATCATCCGTGACGCCTGTCCTTCTTATTTCCTCATTTCTGACTCTATCTCTGAGAGTCAGTCCCAGTAGCGACCTTTCCATTCTTCTTTGGGCTACTCTGAGTTTGGTTGCTGTGGCCTGGGTTAAGGAGAGTGTTAGAGTGTTTCGGCACCGTAAGTCATGACTGGGAGCACGCATTGGTCGAAGGTCTTCTTTTTTATGTGATTTGATATGTTGCTCTTGAAGATGTCTGATAGAGCTCCATATGCAGCCCATGCCAAGGTAATTCTTCTTTGCAGTTCAGTGGTTTGGTTATCTCTGGCAATTTGGATTTCATGACTTAATGATTTATTTGTCCTCTTTCGACTTTTATACATTTTGCATTTTTATGCAGGCTTACAGTCATGGTAGCATTGCTGTATATGTCTTTAATCAGTTTAGAGTACCGATAGTCTATACGGCTTTCCTCCAGCGCTTTCATTACACTGTTTATTTCGATCGTATTGAATGCTTTGCGGAAGTCGACGAAGGCCAGGACCAGGGGTCGGTTGTATTCGATGGATTTTTCTATAAGGCCTTTTATACAGTGGAGGTGGTCGTTAGTGCCAGAGTTTGTCCTAAAACCCATCTGTTCCCTAGGTTGATAAAAGTCCAATTTTCCTTCTAATCCATTTGCTATTATTCTTGTGAATAGCTTGTAGGAGGTGGTTTAACAGGCTTATGGGTCGGTAGTTTTCATGATCTGTTGGATCGCTCTTCTTGTGTATTAAAATGGTTAGCGCATTGTGCCATCTTGTAGGTGATTCGCCTTGGTGCAGACATAAGTTGAACAGTTCCTTTATTTTCTCTACTAAAAGTCTGTACCCTCCAATCTTTCTTAGTCTTCACCCGGAGCTTTATTTTTTCTCATTTTCTTTAGTGCGTTTCTTATTTCATCTGTTGTTATATCTGGCATTTCTTCCGATCCTTGGTTAACTACTCTTTTTCCAGAGTTATCTAAGTTTTCTGTTTGTTGCTCATCAAGGTTTTGTCGACTCTTGTACAATTCTGTATAGAATTCTACTGCCCTTAATAATTCTTCTCTGTTGGTGGTCATAGTTCCATTTTTGCCTTTTAATTTGATTATTTCTTTTTGCCATTGTTTAATTTTCTCCTCAGAACTTTGAGACTTTTATTATCTTCGATCGTTTGTTGGATTTGTTCACTTTTGTACAGGATGATTTTTTATATTTTCCCACCTCCCTTAACTTTTTTGTGCCACTGTGTAGAAAAAAGATGTAAATATGAAAGTTGTAGTGCTACAGAAGTAGTTCTCAGAAAACATATTTTTGTCTATACAGGGTGTTGAAAAAAGTGCGAAAAACATATATTTTTTAAATGGCACACCCTTAAAATATATATTTTTTAAATGGGACACCCTATATATTTAAAGTTTTAAAGTTAAATAGCTCGGAAATGGTTTAAGCAAATGTGGACAAATTATATATTTTTGTAATTGGAAAACAAAGATCTTTCGTCCTGAGGAGAAATATACAGGGTGTTCCATTTAAAAAAATATACTTTTTTGTTATTCACACTTTTTTGCAACACCCTGTGTAGACAAAATAATGTTTTCTGAGAACTGCTTCTCAAGCACTACAACTTTCCTATTTAAGTATTTTTTTCTATACAGTGGCACAAAAAAGTTAAAGAGGGTGGGAAAATATTAAAAATGACCCTGTACTTTCGGTTATCTCATCTGATTTTGGATATCTTCTTCTCCTAAGTTGTTCTTATCGCTTTGAATTTTTTTCCTCTCTTCCATTAAGGCTTGTGTTTGAGGACTTAGTCTATTGGTATTTTATTTTTCTTGGTCTGTGTTTTTCTTGCTTTCGAGGATAGTGTTGATGTGTTCTCGGAATGTGTCTGTATTTTCAGGGTCTGTCCAGGTAGGTGTGCATTTCTTTTTAATCATACGATACCTCTCTTTTCCAAGGTCTATTTCTATAGAGGCTCTCACCATTCTGTGGTCGCTACCCGTTGAAAACTGGTTCAGGACTGTAACATCTCTAAAGATTTGCTTCTTGTCGGTGATGATAAAATCAATCTCATTCCGGGTTTTTTCCATCGGGGCTCTGCCATGTCCATCTTCGATGATCCTTTTTGTAGAAGACGCTGTTCATTTGGAATAGGTTCTTTTCTAGCAGGAAACTAAATAGAGTTGCACCGCGTTCGTTTCTGCTTCCCAAACCAAATTTTCCCCAGTGATGTTTCTGTAGCATCGGTACCTCTCCCAATCTTAGCGTTGAAGTCACCACATATTATGGTAAAATGTGTTACTGTGTCATTTAGGGCTAATGTGATGTCATCGTAAAATTCTTCTACTTCATAGTCCGCATGATGAGTTGTCCAACAAAATACATTAATAAGGAAAATTAGAAAACTGGTTTGTAAAAGGAAGAAAATATTAATCATATATTGTGGAATTTTTTAGTGTAAAACGATTTTTTTACTAGACTGGAATAGTTTAATTTAGTTATTTTATTGATATTTGGGTTAGTTAGTTATTTGGGTTAGTTAGTTAAACATTAACATTAAGAATATGCAAGTGGAAATCCTTTCTTGTGTATGTATGTGATTCATCAACTTACTACAGATTCCTGGTGTTTCTTTTCCATAATTTTAATATCCAAATTAATATAATCTATATTTACTTGGCATCATTTAGAAATTTGGCAAAAAACAACCAGCTCACCAGGTGATAAATGACGTTTTTGACGTCCAATGAAATCGCGGGAATTCTGACAATTGACATAATCTAGTTGGGACTTGGCTGAAGTGAAGTCGACTCGAGCCGATTTTACTCGATTGAGCGTTAAATAGCAGAGCGTGACGGTTCAGTCTTATTCACTACGAAGGAAAGTGTACTGAACACGCTTATTTTAAATAAGACCTAAAATTTTTAATAATATGCAAACGTATAAGCGAGTCATAAAACACAAATCAAATTTCGTTACCATCGTATATCTAAATAGGTTGATCCAAAAATTAAAATTTATGACGTATGCATAGAGCATCTCATTATCATCGTATAATGTAGCAAAATTAAACTGGTTAGGGCCCTTTGTCGTCGTGCCAACACTGCTAAATGGCTGCGAAATAATCCAATTATGATAATGTACACGTCTAACTTGTCGCTAAGCCAAGCACTTATTTCATTTTCCGCTACATTTACTTTTATAGCGTGATTTGTTTGTTTTTTAATGTTTCGCGTTCCGGTTAAAAAGCGAGGAAAAATCTGCAAAATGATTTAGATGTTTTCGTCGTTGGAAGGATTATTAAAAATGATAATAATTAAAACCATCGGCAAGAGATAAGTTGGCAGCCACATCGAATCAAAGTAGAATTTGCAGCAGAAAAACCCTCTAAATGGACTTTTCAGGGAAAATGTAAAAACATCGGAGGTTCCTTTATTTTTCACAGCAACATCAGAAAAATGGGGTGAGCCGTTGCTGGCAACGTTGCTCATAATTTAATTCAATTTATTCAACTACTCTCTGCATAACATTTTTTTTTGATAACAGCTTTTTCAGCAAATGGCATTGGTCCGCTTCGGTATTTTCTCCCGAAAATGATCTCACACAGTAAAAGAAATAAAAAAATACCATTTCAAAATTTTACTAGTAAATCTTCGTGCTCCATCTAAAATAGAAAACTTACAGGGTTTGCAGAAAAATAGATAAATCTGGCAACGTTGCTGATATTTTAGTTCAGTTTATCCAATTACATACTTTCTTTATAACAATTTTTTTAATAACAGCTTCTTCAAATATGACATTGGAGCGCTGCGGTATTTTCTCCCCGAAATGATCTCACAAAGCAATGGGATTAAAAAATATATCATTTTAAAATTTTACTAGCAAATATTGGTGCTCCATCTAAAATAGGAAAATTTCGGAGTTGCAGAAAAATAGAGAAATCTGGCAACGTAGCTGATAAATTAATTCAATTTATCCAACTACTCTCTTTACAACTTTTTTTTTGATAACAATGAAAATGGGCCGCTTCGATATTTTCCACCAAAAATGATCTGTCAGAGCGATGAAAATAACAAAAGAGCATTCTTTAAAATTCTAAAATAGGAAAATTACATTATAATATATTTCAACAATGAAAATGGGCCTCTTCGATATTTTCCCTCAAAAATTATCTCTTAGAGCGATGAAAATGAAAAAATAGCATTCTTTAAAATTCTAAAATGGGAAAATTACAGAGTTTGCAGAAAAAATAGAGAAATCTAGCAACGTTGTTAATAATTTTATTAAATTTATCTAATTACTCTCTTTATAAGAATTTTTTTGATAACAGCTTTTTCAATAATGACATTGGGCCGCTTCGATTTTTTCCACCGAAAATGATCTCCCAGAGCCATGAAAATAAAAAAATATTCTTTACAATTCTAAAATAGGAAAATTATAGAGACATCTGGCAATGTTGCTAATAATATAAATCAATTTATTCAACTGCTTTCTTTATAACAATTTTTTTGATAACAGCTTTTTCAACAATGTCATTGAGCCGCTTCGATATTTTCCCCCGAAAATTATCTCTAAGAGCAATGAAAATAAAAAAAAAAAATATTCTTTAAAATTCTAAAATATGAAATTTACAGAATTTGATGAAAAAAAATCTGGCAACGTTGCTAATAATTTAATTCAATAATTTATCAAACTACTCTCTTTGTAGTAATTTTTTCTGTAACAGATTTTTCAACAATGACCGTTGGCCGCTTCGATATTTTCCCTCGAAAATCATCTCACAGAGCAACGAAAATAAAAAAATATCATTCCTAAAAATAGTAAAATAGGAAGATTACCGAGTTTGCAGGAAAAATAGAAAAATCTGGCAACGTTGCTGATAATTTAATTCAATTTATCCAACCACTCCCTTTATAATAAGCTTTTTCAACAATGTCATTGGGCCGCTTCGATATTTTCTCCCGAAAATGATCTCCCAGAGCCATGACAATAAAAAAATATTCTTTACAATTCTAAAATGGAAAATTATAGAGACATCTGGCAACGTTGCTAATAATTTAATTCAATAATTTATCCAACTACCCTCTTTGTAACAATTTTTTTTGCAACAAATTTGTCAACAATGAAAATGGGCCGCTTCGATATTTTATCCACAAAATGAACTCCCAGAGCGATGAAAATAAAAAAATATAATTCTTTCAAATTCCAAAATAGGAAAATTAGAGTTTGCAAAAAAAATAGAGAAATCTGCAACGTTGCTAATAATTAAATTAAACTTATCCAACTACTCTCTTTATACAATTTTTTTGAAAACAAATTTTTCAACAATGAAATTCGGCCGCTTCGATATTTTCCTCTGAAAATGATCTCTCAGAGCGATGGAAATAAAAAAATGCTAAAATAGGAATATTACAGAGTTTGCAGAAAAAATAGAGACATCTGGCAACGTTGTTAACAATTTAATTCAATTTATCATGTGCTCTCTTTATAATTTTTTTTTTGATAACAGATTTTTCAACAATGAAAATGGGCCGCTTCAATATTTTCCCCCGAAAATGATCTCCCAGAGCGATGACAATTTAAAAATATTATTCTTTAAAATAAAATAAGCAAATTACAGAGTATGCAGAAAAAATAGAGAAATTTGGCAACGTTGCTGATAATTTAATTAAATTTATCCAACTACTCTCTTTATAACAATTTTTTGATAACCGATTTCTCAACAATGAAAATGGGCCGCTTCGATATTTTCCCCCGAAAATGATTCCCAGAGCGATGAAAATAAAAAAAATATCATTCTTTAAAATTCGAAAATATGAATATTACAGAATTTGCAGAAAAATAGAGAAATCTGGCAACGTTGCTAATAACAGCTTTTTCAACAATGACCTTGGTCCGCTTCGATATTTTCCTCTGAGAATGATCTCCCAGAGCGATGAAAACACAAAAATATCATTCTTTAAATGTCTAAAATAGAATAATTACAGTTTGCAGAAAAAAATAAAGAAATCTGACAACGTTGTTAATAACTAAATTCAATTTATCCAACCACTCTCTTTATTCCTTTTTTTTTAAACACATTTTTCAAAAATGGAAATCGGCCGCTTTGATATTTTCCCCCGAAAATTATCTCTCAGAGCGATGGAAATAAAAAAATGCTAAAATAGGAAAATTACAGAGTATGCAGAAAAAATAGTGAAATCTGGCAACTTTGCTTTTAACATAATTCAATTTATCTCTTTATAACGCATTTTTTGCTAACATATTTTTCGACAATTTTTAATAGGTTGTTTCGTAGTCTGCTGAAAATTAGACAAATCTGGCAACGTTGCTGATTATATTTTTGATAAAGTATATTCAATTATACCCGTTCTGTATCAAATTTTCTTAGCTCTTTCACCTTTATAATGACTAGACTATTTCGGTATTTCTCTTGAAAATGCAAGTTTGCCACATCTCACGTAGTAGGATATACAAATATTTTTTAGGCTTAAGACTATAGTCGGTTAGCAATCAAAATGAATGGATTTAATATGGAAAACATGCGTGGGAAATCTGACGACGTTGTTTATACTATTTTTGACTTCAATTTGTCTAAATTTACTGTTTTATCAAATTTTATGATCGCAATCTTGAATGAAAGAGCAATTTCTGCAATGCTGGTTTGTAAATCTAAGACAGTAAAACACAAGAAATGATCTTTTAAGGTTCTCATCTCTATTTAAAATAGAAAACTTACTGCGTTTGCAGAAAAATAGGTAAGTCTGGCAATGTTGCCGGTACCATTTTTTAATTTAAATGTCTCAGCTGCCATCTGGTTAGAGCTTTGATATGAGTTGCCGTGGGTCTTATCCGTAATATCAATTTTGGACACCTACAATATATTGAATTAAAAATATCTAATGTTCCATTGGAAAAAAATAATTTAATCTAGAACACGCCTTTTTGAAACATCCTGTACAAACGAAAAGAATTTTAAATCGAACACTGTAAGAGTGTTAATAAGCCTCGTATTATTCATGTAAGAAAATAAATGTGTCGCAAAGACTAAACGGCAACGCTGTCAGCCTAGTGGTATGCCTACCTCTATGCACATCTCTCATTCTTTCACTCAACAATTCATCATTCCATCTTTGCTTCGGCCTCCATCTGTCAGCTGTCTGTTGCCCCACAAGATTGCCAGATTAGGCGACTTATCGCGACATGTATTCATTCTAGAGCAAGGATCAAGATTTTAATTTCATTTATATTTCCCATCCAACATTTGCACATAGTGAATAGGCGCTGCAGTGCGATGTTGCCGTATTTAACATGAAGGTCTGTTTTGGAGCCCACACTCAGTATAAGACCCACTATCAGAGGTAATTTTTAAATAAAGAACCGGCAAGGAATATGACAGCAATTGCTGTTCAGCATCCTATATTATACAAACTCGCTTTGTTTTTAGTAAAATTAGTATGCAAACAACCAGGCGTTGTTGCCGCTTGTTCTATTTTCGGGCCCGATTAAAGTCGGCCGTGGTATAACCTATTAAAAATTAGGTCTCTCGTTGACATTCTTGTGAGGTTGTGCAGGAATATTTTCGAAACGATTACACCGCAAGGAATGTTCTTTGTAAGTACGGTTTCATAACACCTTTCAGAGGTGTTTTGTTGTTAGTTATGAAAGGGTGGCCCTATTTAAATCTGAAAGGAATTTCTGGCCGATTAGATGTTTGCGGAATGCCTTTGTTTAGATATACCTATAGGTATAGGTCATAATATCGGATTTCTGATTTATATTATACCCGGTGATCGTAATCCTATAAACAGGCCTCCGCTTTAATGATTTTAGGTTACTAAGCGGCTCTAAAATAGCAGAATTTAGTATATGAAGGTCCTGATGAAGGCCTAGAAAACAGAAACGATTTTAAAATTCCTAGAAAAAGAGAAGACGAATTATTATTAATACTTAAATGTATTTTATCACTTAGAATGATTTGACTGCGGCAACGTTGTCAAACTTGTTCGAATATCATTGGCTATAATAGATTTAATATCATTGATTAGGGTTAGCTCTGTTTAGTAGCATATTAATCACTACAAAGCGAACCAATAGTATGAAAAAGACAAATAACTGTCCACTAACGTGATTTTTTACATTTCAAGGTTGGCAACAAATTTAAATTTATAAACCTCACGTACCGTACATAAGTATAAGAAAAATGGGTATCGAAACGTAAATATCGCAATATTAGAGCTTCCGGTCAAACCGGACAGTCGTACCCAGGGCCGCCACGTGCGTCGCGTCGGAGGCTCATGGCTACTTTGGTGATTGGGATAATTTTTAAGAACCACGCGCATCCTTAGATGGTACCGTTTAATACTTTATTATAGGAAAGCGCAAACCGTCCTTTTCTATGATTAAAATGTACTGACTATAAACATATAGCCGTTTGAAACACTCTCTACAAACGAATATAATCTTCAAGTAAATACTGTTCAAGTTTTGCCTAAAATGCTCACGTAATTTCATAGTTTCACACACAGAATGGTCATAATCATCACAACATCTAATTCTATGATATTCATCAAACGAGGAATAAACGGCAACGCTGTCCACTCAATATCATGCCAAGCCCCTGTGCGCATCTCTCACTCTTTCACTCGACATTTCATCGTTCCATCCTTGCCATGGCTTCCATTCGGCAACTGTCTATCGCCCCCACAGGGTTGCCAGATTGGGAACTTGTCATGAATTGTATACATACCATTTTCATTCTAGAGTAAGGATCAAGATTTTGAATAATTTTAATTGAACACTGTTCAAGTTTTGTCTAAAATACTCACTTATCAATGGATGAAGTATAATTTCATAAACAGGTGCCTGAAGTGCAGTGGAGTTCTTATGGGATTTATTTAATGCACGGAATGGGCATAATGTTCACACTCACACATTACTCATCAAAGAAAATAAATGTGTCGCGTGAACTAAACGGCAACGCTGCCCGCTCAACAGGATGCCTATCCCCAATGCGCATCTCTCACTCTTTCACTCGACAATCCATCAGTCCGTCCTCGCCTCGGCCTCCATCCACCAGCTGTCTATTGGCTCCACAGGGTTGCCAGATTGGGCCGCTTATCGCGGAATGTAAAAAAAGGATCGAAATTATATTTCCATTTATATTGTTTTTAAAATGTTTGAGCTTTTTTTTATAACGAACCACTACCTCTGGTTTGCTTTCATGAAATTAGGCTGAGTGATCTTATTTAAAAAAAAATCGTAGGAGGCAATTACCTTTGATATGTTATCTAAGCCAACCTAAACTAACCCTTGGTTAGTGAGGTTAAGCTAAATACTTTTACCCAATCATGCCCCTAATAAGATAAATAATCGTCAGCCATCTATAACTCCTGACAGAGTTGCCAGATTGCGATTTGACTGGTTCCAGGTTTTCTAAACGTTCTACGTCCAAATCCCGGGATTTATGAGCTTGTAGGATAATACGCCACTGGCTGTGGTTTAAGTTGATTTACGTTTAACAGTAATCACGTCTTTTTTACACGGAAGTGGCAATCTAGGCCAACCAAGGCGAACCTAATCAAAGCTTAACCTAATTAGTCCCTTGCTTTGCTTTTTCTGGCAATGCCTACATAATCCCGGTTTATAGGCGTAAAAATTAGCAAATCTAGTTTTTATGTCCAGTGCTAAGTTTCATATTTAATTTTTTGTCCAACGATATGCGCCGCCTCTGTCTGCGTGTCGTTTCGCCCCAGCAGCAGCAGCGAGGCGGCCAGGTTTCCCGGAATTGGGGGGTAATTTACATAGCGAGTTGTTTCACGTCCGAAAGGATCCATTGCGGGCGTGTGTGAGTAGAAACTGGAAAATATTCGGCCTGTTTGCGCACTCATTAGACGATCGATATGGACTGGGAATTTTCAATTTCGTCGGGATATCGGCTAATTTGGGACGGATTCGGACCAATTATTTCTATAGCCGAAGCTGTTGCAATTTACTCAATTTGCATCGTATTAAGTCAAAATGTAGACGTTTGTTATGTATCTTATTAAGAAGTTTCCACAAGTAACAAAAATAGCCTCAAGTCTATTGGTTTGTATTAAAAGAAATTTTCTCTCTTGAAAAGGCTTATTTCGCTTGGCTACCTACTAACATTTATTGCAAAAAATTATATTAACCTCGAACGTAATCCAAAGCGTTTAGATGTTTTTATTAGAAAGCGCCCGGTCTATTAGTTATTTTTATTAGAACGCGCTCGATCTATTAGTCGAGTAATTAATTGTGCGCGTGCGGGTCTCAAGGCTAGAACACGGGCCTACTATACGCTCAGCAGTGTTGCCATCTTGAGCATGTATTCCAAGTCAAGGGACTTTTGAGGTTCGCGACGAAGAAAAGAACATTTAGGTCAGTTGGAATGGAAGGCTTCTTGAAACACCTTAGTATATAGTATAGCAATGTTGTCAATTTAAGAGATGTGTTCTGATTCGAGGGAATTTTAAGATCCACAACCGATAGATAAATAAGAAGGTATGGCAATAAACAAGCTAAATTTTAGTCAAACAGGAGAGCGTAAACTAGCACGTCGACACGATATCGAAACAAATCAAAACAAAACAAATACTCAAACCGGCTGAGCCAACGAAAGAACGGAAACACGACCGTCCCATATGACTGCTGCTTCGATACTAATAATGAGATATTTATCATTTTCGCACGTCGGTCGGTTTGTTATAGGTACCCTATTGGTAACTTTGTCAGTCAGTCCCAATTTTGCTTCCAAATTTTTATAGGTATACCCAAATTAATAAGCTTTTTTATGGTTCTAGTCCCATGCTTACTTCAGCATGGATATTGCAAGCTTAGTACCATGCTTCAACATCCATTGGCCTGATTCTAAATCATGCAGCACGTTCTGATACATGTTGAGGAAAAAAATATAATTTGATTAGTTCTTAGTCAGGATCTGTAGACATTACGTTTACTCAAGCATATTATATAAATATTAATAGCAACCTAAACCGAAACCGTTATGCAAAACTGCTAAGTGAATTATCCACTTTCGAAACCATCTAAATTAATTGAAATTGATGGTTAATTCGTAGCACCATGGAAAATGTGTATTTGTGTACCTAATCTGTCAAACACAAAAGGGGGCCCCTAATCGAATTTTGGGGCCACCCCTCGAGCGGGAGCGACGAGATTTCGACGGGGTCAATCCTTGAGGGAACCGTGAATTGAAATTAACAAATATGAGGGTGATCATTATGGAATTAATGACGTGTGATCCGTAATCATGTGTCAATGAAAATAAACCTTCGGTGTGAATGATGTGGGTTTACTTGTTGATTTGGAATTGTTTTTCTACCACTAAAAGTAAGGAGCTTACTAATCATCTTGTTAAACACCCAAATCTCCTTATTTTGACCCTCTTGGCGCAAAGGAATTAAAGAAAAGGCAGACGGGCCTCTGCAAAAAAAAACATAATTATTAGGATTTAACAAGTTGTTAGCGCAAGTTAATCGGCCGAAAGCGTATAATAGCTTAGTTTCGTGTAGTCGAGGGCGAAATGGAACATAACGACTGCCGAGAAGTTTTTGAAGTTATTTTTAAAGCGGAGTTATTTGACAAATTGGGTGAAAACTCACTTTTTAAGGATGTTTGCGATTCGCTAAATCCAAAGTTGTTGTAGAGGATTGGGGTCGAAATATACAGAGTAATTGAAAGGCTTTCACTGTTTGGAAGGTACAAGGCACCTGCACTAATAAGGCTCTTAATAAGGTCAAGTGCACTGTTGGATGAGACAGAAAATGTCGCCGAAAAATCAGCCATAACAAGACGTGTCTCTTAACATAATGTACAGATTTTTATTCTTTGTTAAGGTCCTGATTATTCATGTTAAACATCCTATACTTCAAGCATAATATACAGTTGAGCATCTGGAAAGGTATTGTGTGTATTTGTGGCTTATCATTCTAAGAAAAATGTGTTTCAATGTTTAGGCTAGTTTGGGTTAGTCATAGGAGAGCTATACCAAAAGTCCGACTATAAATTTAAATTTTTGTTTCCATTTTATTTTAATTTTCTGTTCATTCTACTAGACCTTTTTGTTTATGATTTTTAAGTTTTGTTTTTATTTTCTTTCTTATTTTCTGTTTAAATAATAGCATCGTTCTATTTATTCATATACTGATGCACTTTTGGACATCCAGGGAAAATTAATGTCGTATATTATCATTTATTTTCCTATAATCCTCACAATAGGTTAGCTTGGGTTGGCCATCATAAAGCTATATCAAAAGTCCGACAAGGCTATTATGTTTATGACTTTTGTGTTTTGTTTTTATTTTCTGTTTAAATAATAGCATCGTTCTGTTTATTCATATTAAAGCATATACTGATGCAGTCTTGGACATCCAGGGAAAATTAATGTCGTATATTACCATTTATTTTCCTATAATCCTTACAATAGGTTAGCTAGGATTAGTCATAATAGAGCTATATCAAAAGTCCGACTAGGGCTTTATGTTTATGATTTTTAAGTTTTGTTTTTAATTTCTTCCTTATTTTCTGTTTAAATAACAGCATCGTTCTGTTTATTCATATTAAAGCATATACTGCTGCAGTCTTGGACATCCAGGGAAAATTAAGGTCATATATTATCATTTATTTTTCTATAATCCTTAGAATAGGTTAGCTTGGGTTAGTAATAATAAAGCTATATCAAGAGTCCGACAAGGTCCTCATGTTTATGATTTTTAAGTTTTGTTTTTATTTTCTTTTTTATTTTCTGTTTAAATAATAGCATCGTTCTGTTTATTCATATTAAAGCATATACTGATGCAGTCTAGAACATCCAGGGAAAATGAAGGTCGTATATTATCATTTATTTTCCTATAATCCTTAGAATAGGTTAGCTTGGGTTAGTCATAATAAAGCTATATCAAAAGATCGACAAGGCTTTTATGTTTATGATTTTTAAGTTTTGTTTTTATTTTATTTTTTATTTTTTGTTTGAATCATAGCATCGTTCTGTTTATTCTGTTGCATCCTTGAACATCTTGTTATTTATTTCTCTATAACCCTTAGATGTTCTTTTTCGATTTTAGATGAGTTTGAACTAGTATGGGTTAGCCATAATTAAGTCATATCAAAAGTTCAACTAGACCTTTTAAGTTTATATTCTTTAAGTTTTGTTTTTATTTGTTTTAAATTTTCTGTTTAGCATCGCTCATGTTAAAATTAGATTATATACTGTTTTAATGTTAGACATTTATGCAAAATATTTTATAATTTTTTTCCTGTAATCCTTAGATTTGGCTTCGCTCTTAAATTAGCTTGGGCTAGTATAATAAAGCCATGCTAACATTCCGACCAAAGCTTATAATTTCTAGATTTTGTTTAAATATATTGTTTTTAAATTTCTGATTAAATAACAGCACTGCTCTGTTTATTCATAATAAATGCAAATTCTACGCTTCAAGCATGCACTGTTGGAAAGTTGCATTTATCATTCATTTACAGTAATCCTTAGGTTAGTTTGGATTAGTCATAATAAATCCATATCAAAAACCCAACTAGGTCTTCATGTTTATAATTTTCAAGTTTTGTTTTTATTTGTTTTCAATTTTCTGTTTATCGTTCTATTTGTTCATATTAAATGTACATTGGACATATATAATAAAGATATACCGTATATTATCGTTCATTTTTCTGTAATCCTTAATATATATTTTTCACTTTTAGGTTAGATTACTAATCTAAGTTAGCCATAGTGAAGCCATATGAAAACTCCGACTTAAGTTTATAATTTTTAAATTTTGTTTAAATATCTATGTTTTTAATTTTCTGTTTAAATAACAATATCATTTTGTTTATTCATTTTAAATTCGGATTTCATACTTTAAACATATGCTAGTAGAATTTTGGATATTTAGGAAATACGTATACCGTGTATATTCATTTATATTCCTTAGGTTAGCCTAGGTCGGCCATATTAAAAGTTTGACTAGGCTGTTGTAATTTTAAAATTTGTTTTAATTGTTTTTTATTTTATTTTTAGCATCATTTTGCTTATCCTTATTAAATATAGATTCTATACTGTTGAAGTGCTGGATATCTCGAAAAAAGGCATTTCGTGTAGTATCATTTATTTTCTTTAAATATTTTTTTCGCTCTTAGGTTAGTTTGAGCTAGTTTAAGTAAGTCATATCAAAATTCTGATTATAGTTTATAATTTTGAATTTTTGTTTAGATAGATATGATTTTAATTTTCTGTTTCAGTAAGAGTAATTTTCCAATTTTCAAATTGTGTTTAAATATTATATTTTTTTATTATCTGTTTAAATAATAAGCACTGTTCCGTCTATTGATATTAAACCTAAATTCTATATTTGAGCATCTGGGAAAAGGTATGGTGTGTATTATCATTTATTTTCCTGTAATACTTATAGTTTTCCCCTTGTAGGTTAGTTTGAGCTAGTTTAAGTAAGCCAACCCAAAGTCTGACTATAGTTTATAATGTTTTTAATTTTGTTTAGATAGATATGTTTTTAATTTTCTGTTTAAGTAAGGGTAGATTTCCCCATTTTCAAATTGTGTTTAATATCTCAATTTTTTTATTATCTGCTTAAATAATAAGCACAGTTTCGTCTATTAATATTAAACATAAATTATACATTTGAGCATCTGGGAAAAAGGTATGGTGTGTATTGTCATTTATTTTGCTGTAATTTATATAGCTCTTCCCCTTTTAGGTTAGTTTGAGCTAGTTTAAGTTGGCCATAATAAAACCATACCAAATTTCCGACTATATTTTATAATTTTTAAATTTTGTTTAGATAGTTATGTTTTTAATTTTCTGTTTAAGTAAGGCTAGATTTTTCAAATTGTGTTTACAGTTTAACTTTTTCATTTTATGTTTAAATTTTCCGTCTATTGATATTAAACGTAAATCATATATTTGAGCATGTGGGAAAAAGTATGGTGTGTACTATCATCTATTTTCTTGTAATACTTACAGTTTTTCCCCTGTTGAGTTAGTTTGAGCTAGTTTAAGTTAGCCATAATAAAGCCATATCAAAATTCCGACTATAGTTTGTAATTTTTAAATTTTGTTTAGATATATTATGTTTTTGATTTTCTGTTTAAGTAAGGGTAGATTTCCCCATTTTCAAATTGTGTTTAAATATTTTAATTTTTTTATTCTGCTTAATAATAAACATAGTTTCGTCTATTGATATTAAACGTAAATTATATATTTGAGCATCTGGGAAAATGGTATGGTGTGTATCATCATTTATTTTGCTGCAATTCATATAGCTCTTCACCTTTTAGGTTAGTTTGAGCTAGTTTAAGTTATAAAACCATAAGTCTCAAATTTCCGACTATAGTTTAAAATTTTTAAATTTTGGTTAGATAGCTATGTTTTTAATTTTCTGTTTAAGTAAGAATAGATTCTCCAATTTTCAAATTGTGTTTATAGTTTAACTTTTTTTTTCTGTTTAAATAATAAGCACTGTTCCGTCTATTGATATTAAACGTAAATCTTATATTTGAGCATCTGAGAAAAAGTATGGTGTGTGTTATCATCTATTTTCTTGTAATACTTACAGTTTTTTCCTTTTGAGTTAGTTTCAGCTAGTTTAAGTCAGCCATAATAAGGCCATATCAAAATTCCGACTATTGTTTATAGTTTTTAAATTTTGTTTAGATAGATGTGTTTTTAATTTTCTGTTTAAGTATGGGTAGATTTCCCAATTTTCAAATTGTGTTTATATTTTAATTTTTGTATTTTCTGTTTAAATAATAAGCGCTGTTCCGTCTATTAATATTAAACGCATCTGGAAAAAGTTATCGTGTGTATTATCATTTTTTTTCTGTAATTTTTATAGTTTTTTCCATTTTAGGTTAGTTGGAGCTAGTTTAAGTTAGCCATAATAAAGCCATATCAAAATTCCGACTATGGTTTATAATTTTTAAATTTTATTTAGATAGATAGGTTTTTAATTTTCTGTTTAAGTAAGAGTAGATTTCCCAATATTCAAATTGTGTTTAAATATTTTAATTTTTTTATTACCTGTTTAAATAATAAGCACTGTTCCGTCTATTAATATTAAACGCATCTGGGAAAAATATATCGTGTGTATTATGTGTATTTTCCTGTAATTCTTATAGTTTTTCCCCTTTTAGGTTAGTTGGAGCTAGTTTAAGTTAGCCTTATAAAAACCACATCAAAATTCCGACTATGGTTTATAATTTTTAAATTTTGTTTAGATAGATATGTTTTTAATTTTCTGTTTAAGGAAAAGCATGGTAAATGTAGATTTCCCAATTTTCAAATTGTGTTTAATATATTTTTTTAATTATCTGTTCAAATAATAAGCACTGTTTCCTCTATTGATATTAAACGTAAATCATATATTTGAGAATCTGGAAAAAACGTATGATGTGTATTATCATTTATTTTCCTTAAATTCTTATAGTTTTCCCCTTTCACGTTAGTTTGAGCTAGTTTAAGTTAGCCATAATAAAGCCATATCAAAATTCTGACCACAGTTTGTAACATTTAAATTTTGTTTAGATAGATATGTTTTTAATTTCCTGTTTAAGTAAAAGCACCGCTTTGTTTATTTATGTTAAATGTAGATTTCTCAATTTTCAAATTATTTTAATTTTGTATTATCTGTTTAAATAAAAAGTACTATTTTGCCTATCTAATTTAAGCATCTAAAAAAAGTATTTATATTAACATTTCTTTTCCTGTAATTCTTTTTTTTTGGTTTTATGTTAATTTGTGCTAATTTAAGTTAGCCATAATAAAGCCATATCAAAATTCCGACTACAGTTTATAATTTTGAAATTTTGTTTAGATAGATATGTTTTTAATTTTCTGTTTAAGTAAAAACACCGCTTTGTTTATTCATGTTAAACGTAAATTTCCCAATTTTCAAATTGTGTTTAAATATTTTAATTTATTTTATCATCTGTTTAAATAATAAACACTGATAATGATATTTAACGAAAATTATATATTTAAGCATATATTATGATTGGTCATTTCGGAAAAATGTATGGTGAGTATTATAATTATTTATTTTGCTGTTAATTTTTGTTAATTTTTAATATGATTGGGGTAGTCATCAGGCCATGGTTTAAATTTAAAGATTAATTTGAATATATGGATATTAATTTTCCTCTCAACGACACTGTTAACCGAAACTCTCCACGAAAGTTTTAACAAAAGCAGAGGCCCATATAGCCCGGAGCGTCCAATTATAACATTACCGTATTAGTGGAGAGAAACTGTCGTAATTGTCACTTCGGTTTGCAATTAAACAAGGCCCGAGCACTTATTCCCAATTCCTGGATAAGTGTCCTCGCTCTCCTAATTAATCGTTATTCAATCATTTCAAACAGAATTGCACGTCGCGGCGGTGTTTCGTTAACCCCTTGTTTGTTTTAGGTTTCGAAATTACGACTTAAATCAATTGGTGAAGTATAAAGAAACGTTAACTAAAATTTACTAAAAAAAAATAATTTCGAGCAAATATTCAATTAATTATACAGTGGAATAAGCTTGATGAAATAGCGAAAAAATTAAAAGGGAAGCGCTGAAGCTGCAAATAAAGATGAGCAAGAACAAAGAAATATTTAAATAATGAAGAATCATTGAAAGAAGTTGCAGAATGAAATCAATGAATGCAGAGAAAGCTAGAAGAGAACACTAAAAATAAAAAGAAGAAAGAACAAAAACAATATGAAGAATGCGAAAATAAAAGCATTAATCAATCAAAACGACAAACCAAATTATTTAGATGTTGAATAAGGAGAAAACTAAAGTATAAAGCAAAGACTTCAGGTTTATGTAAATTGAAATAAAGTTGTTAGAACATTGAAGCTTCAAATAAAAATGAATTAATGCAAAAGAAAAAGAACATAGGAATATGTAAATAATGAAAAATCATTAAATTTTGATGGATGTTGAAGAATGATATCAAAGAAGAACAGTAGAAAGCGCTTGTGGGAATAAAAATACTTGAGAAATCAAAACGACAAACCAAATTATTTAGATTGAAGTGAAACTTCTTTAGCGAAGGTAAAGACAGAAAAAATGCTTATCAAAGTCTTTAATTAAGCATGTTCCAGTATACCTAGAGGGTTGAAATTTTCAGGACATGTAGCCGGGGTAAAAACTGGACCCCGTAGCCCAGAAATTATACCCCCACTCCCCACCTCCCCGGATACTTAAAAATTTTCGAAAAAATGGGAAAAAATTAAAAAAAAAAGGTAAAAAATGTTTCTAAAAGTTAATAAAAGTATTATAAAACGAAATAAGAAAAAAAAATTATAAAAAAAAATTAGAGAAACCCGGTTTTTGGCGAAAAAAGGCGAAGGAGTTCAGATAGGAGGTTGGGGATGGCAAAAATTGGAAGAAAAAAATGCTTTATGAAATTTTTTTTTTTTTTAAATAGGAAAAAATTGGAAAAAACGTAAAAAATATTCGGAAACTTGATAATAGTATTATAAAACGAATTACGAAAAAAATATAATAAAGAAGAAACAAAAACAAAAGATTGTTCTGAAAGTTGATAAAAGTATTAAGTATAAAACCAAAAAAGAAAAAAATATAAAAAAAAGAAAAAATTGTTCGGAACGTTAATAAGAGTATTATAAAACGAAATAAAGAAAAAAGAAATAATAAAGAAAAGTAGAGAAACGCGGTTTTCGACGAAAAAAAAGTTGAAAAAAAGGAAAAAAAGGCGAAACAGGGAGCAAATGTTGAGAGAAAAAAGCTTTAAAAAACAAAAACTCAATTCCTTATATCTCTTTCAGAAGTTTCACTACAGTTGTGTTCTTATAAAGGTGAGGCACATAATTTTTTTTAAACTCAGAATACTGATTCGAGAACAAAATCAGAAGAGAGTGCTTGTAAGAACCAAATACGCGAAAATAAAATTATTAATCAAAACGACAAACCAAATTATTTAACCCAAGCATAAAACAAAATTGGAAAAAGAAGACAAAATATTCAGCAAACGTGACAGGTTAGACTTAGACAAATAAAACCAATTAATTTAAAACATGAAATTTTATTGAAAAACTTACAACATTAATTCGAGGACACAAAGGGTAGAAAACGCTGAAGGAAAGAAAAACCGAAGGAATAAGAGCATGATTTAAAACGAAAAACCAAATTATTTAAGTGTTGAAAAAGGAAATAAAGAAAACATTTAGAAAAAACGAAACAACACAAATCAACGTTGATAAGAAATGAGGTACAGAAAAGATACCGGACCAGACACCTAGAGTAGGTACTGAAAGTGAAAGAAGTGATGTAAAGAAAGCCCGACAGAATTAATTATTGAATAAATAATTAAATACATCAAGGAAAAGTAACAGCTATATAGGAAAATAAATACAAAACAATTGACAATTTTTTAAAAATGACAGAGAAAGCAGGTTAAGATACGAAATAAATAAAAATATTCAACAAACCAATGATTTAAATAATGAAATTTTATTGAAAACGTGCTGAGAGCTAAAAATAATAATCGTTGATGGCATATAATATTATAAAATTGACTAAATAAGATAAGGAAAGAGTAGAAAACGCTGAAGGAGAGAAAAATCGAAAGAACAAAAGCATGAATCAAAATGACAAACCAAATTATTTAAGTGTTGAACAAGGAAATAAACAAAACATTTAAAAGGAAAGAAACAACACAAATCAATGATTAAAAATGAAGGTATAGAAAAAGATTGGAGTAATAAAAGCAGGTGAAAGAAGTGATGTGAAGAAAGCTCGACAGAACTAATTGTTGAATAAATAATTGAAAGAAAAAATAACAACTATATAGAAAAACAAATACAAAACACTGATAATGTTTTTACAATAATAGAGACAGCCGATTAAGATACTAAAAGAAGGAAGAAACATATTCAGCAAACGTGACAGATTAGATAAATAAAACCAATGATTTTAAATCAATAAATTTTATCGAAAACGCGTTGAGAGCTAAAAATAATAATAATCGTTCATGGAATATAATATTGTTATAAAATTCGAGAATATAAAATTACGTTGAAGCTTGAAATAAAAATTAAATAATGATGAGAAATAGAAAAGGCATAGAAATATTTAAATAATGAAGAATCAT
>MU192819.1:0-21858 GCA_016904865.1 Pissodes strobi | reverse complement strand
ATCAACAGGCTTCGAGGGTCTGTGAACCTCTACCTCTATGCAAAATTTCAAGTCGCTATCTTCAAAATTGCGACCTGTAAATGTCAAAAAACGGTAACTTTTCCTATTTTCACACCCTGTATATTAACCGATCGTAACCAAACTCAATAGGCTTCGAGGCTTTGTGGACCTGTAACACTATGCCAAATTTCAAGTCGCTATCTTCAAAATTGCGACCTGTAAATGCCAAAAAAACCGTAACTTGTCCTGTTTTCACACCCTGTATATTAACCGACCGTAACCAAAATCATTAGGCTTCGAGGGTTTGTGGACCTCTACCTCTATGTTAAATTTCAAGTCGCTAACTTCAAAATTGCGACCTGTAAATGCCAAAAAACGGTAACTTGTCATGTTTTCACACCCTGTATAACAATTAGAGCAAAAGGACAAAGGAACAAAAATACGTGTCTTACCGAATACTTTCATTTGACATGAAAGAAGGCAAAGTTGGTCCTTGTTTACACGGACAAAAATGCCAAAAAACGCCAAAAAACGGTAACTTGTCCTGTTTTCACACCCTGTATATTAACCGATCGTAACCAAAATCAATAGGGTCCGAGGGTTTGTGGACCTCTACCTCTATGCCAAATTTCAAGTCGCTATCTTCTAAATTGCGACCTGTAGTCGATCCCATCACATACATACACACATACACACACACATACAGACAAAAAATCAAAAATTTTTTTTTCGATTACAAATCGATTGGTATAAGTTTCAGAGCGATCCGACGTACCGTTACGAAGTTTTTATCCCGATTGGTCGCGCCCTATAGAAAGCCCATATTATAAATGGGGGCTTTCTAACAAGCGGTAGGAGCGTATATGTGACAATATTTTCCTATAAATATATTTAAATGCCACATTTAATAATAAAAGATTCAAGTAAAAATGTATGTCCGTAAAGTTACCCACGGAAAAGCCCCATAAACACATGAAACTGGGACACCCTGTGCTTCGATATTAGATATTTTAAAATGTGAGTGTGTGTTTTATTAGAACCGTATAAATAGATTTAAATTCCTCTTTTGATAATAAAGTAATTCAAGTAAAAATGTATGTCCATAAAGTTGGCGTGGCTAACTAACTAAATTAAATAAAAGCGGCACAAGTCAGCACAAACTGAGCACAACAAAAATGGAACGGCTAACTTTTTTTGATACAACGAGCAGCTATATCGCCAGGAATTTATTAAATTTTTGAAAATAAATTGCAGCACAGCGCAGCATAAACCAAGCACAACAAGCATTTTTTGAAAAATCCAAAATAGCAGGGCTAACTAAGGACAAAGTATATGTAAAAGGACATAAGCTACGGATATTTATGTGAATAATATTTAGTTTATTCTCTCCATGAAAAACTTCATAAACTTCCGTATCCTGCTGGGCCCAAAATAAGCAGTATCTATGAATAAAATTATTAACAAAACAACAGGATAACTAAAATCTGCAATTTAATCATAACAAAGAAAAAGTAGAAGATAAAACGTAACTAAACTGCTCGTCAAAAAAAACGACGCACCTAGTTTTTTGGACAATATTTGAAAGCTCGTTACTGGAAACCTACTGAACCGATTTTAAAAAACTTTGGAAATTCTGAATAGTTGATTCTTTGGTTCTAATGTCTAATTTTTGGAATAAGATAATTAGCACCTAACATATACTACAGGGTGTTAAAGAAAGAGATGTTTTTTTTACAAAACTTCAAGTTATCCCCATTTATGGGGTAGTTGGGATTGATAGTCGTAATACCTCTCTTTACTTACAGTTAGGTAATACCTCGGGACGTTTTTGAGATTTTGTGGATATCTTGGCTAACTACGATTATATGGCAATTTTTCGAAAATCGTCGATATTTTGCAGTTTAGTCACAATAATGAGCAAACTACGGGAGGTATCGACGAATTGTGAACACGGCGTCTTACGGTAGATCATATGCTACCAGTTTATGTACGTCACGTGATCCAGTAAACCAGAAAGTTCAAATTATGGGATGTTTTACACAAAATAATTTTTTTTTGAAAATTCAAAATAGAAATTCAAATTAAAGAAAATTATACTTGTAAACTTAAAATGCGACCTTAATACCATGTATTATTAAGAATGGAGTATTTTCTCGAAACGGTTTTTGATTTTTGGTGATAAATAAGTGATAAGTTGTCAAAATATGGTAAAATAAGGATATTACTTCGTGTAACGTTACCATAAATATGCAAACGAGTTTTTGTCTCTTACAACCGTTCAAATTACACTCGAAATTACCTTCGAATATACAGGGTGATTGAAAAAGTAAAATGGTAATAAAAGAATTCATTTTTTAACAGAGGATCCTATTTAAGTACCCACCCATCATTTCAATTCTTAGGTATTCTAGGGACCATTTAGTAATATTCGTGCAATATTTTGTGTAAAACATATCCCTTAATCTGAACTTTCTGTTTTATGGATCACGTAACGTACATAAACTGGTAGCATATGACCTACCGTAAGACGTCGTGTTCACAATTCATGGATACCTCCGTAGTTTGTTCATTATTGGAACTAAACTGGAAAATAACGACAATTTTCGAAAAATTACCATATAATCGTAGTTAGCCAAGATATCCACAAAATCTCAAATACGTCCCGAGGTATTACCTAACTGTAAGTAAAGAGAGGTATTACGACTATCAATCTCAACTACCCCATAAATGGGGATAATGTGAAATTTTGTAAAAAAAACATCTCTTTCTTTAACACCCTGTAGTATATGTTAGGTGCAAAATATCTTATTACAAAAATTAGACGTAAGAACCAAAGAATCAACTATTCAGAATTTCCAAAGCTTTTTAAAATCGGTTGAGTAGGTTTCCAATCACGAGCTTTCAAATATTGTCCAAAAAACTAGGTGCGTCGTTTTTTTTGACGAGCAGTTTATTTGTAAACCTGTTGTGCATTGCACGTTGTTAGCCCCTGTAAATTCAATAATTATTATTAACAACAGTAAGTATTTATTGATTCTCGATATAATTAATATCATTAATTTGTTTTTTTTTATCATTTATATGAAAATATTTGGCAACATATTTATTCTAAACCTTTTGTCAATTTCTTATAAAATTTCACACTTTGCACTTAGCGCAGTTTCATCCACATTAGTCCAGTTCTATTTCTTGTTTAATAATTTTCAGGTAGAATAACTTATAAATACTAAGACGGGAAGATAATAAGTAAAAAGCATAAAGAAATTGCCTACAATGCTACCGCTATTCGGTTTCAAAATATTCAATTCAGCAAAATCCGTCACACTTGCAAAAGGAAATTTTTCAGTTCACATACCGTGCCCCGATACTTCTCTAATTTATTTGTTTCCACCGAGAGGATTTTAAAGACCTTTTGATGGTGACAAGAAAAATGTCTCGAATCGTAAAACGCGAAGCAGGTGCATTTTATTCCCACTACTATAAAGGCTCTTGCATTTCAGGGCGTAAGTTTTACTATTATTTCTGCATTCGAGGGCTTCTCCGTGTCGCTGCACAATCGAATGGGGTTGATCTATTGCAATGCGAGACTTTGTCTTTGTCGTATTTATTTGCCTTTAGCAATATCGGCATTAGAAAAAGAGTATCGACTTTTTGATATATTGTGCCATCTATAACGAAAAGGATCGGTTAAGTTGACACTTCCACTTATTTTTTTAAATATCCTTACATCACAATTTTGCGCAAGTAATTGCAAATTTTGGACAGCTTCGTACGAACGACTATACAAACATTAAACACACTTCTATACACTCTATGAGGACCAAGCTCGAGGTACTGAGCTTATTGATTATATAGCTACCTCAAGATACCCACACAAATCTGCAAACTTAATGGCAGAATTGGCGTACTATAGATCTAGAGAAGGGTTTTTGGTAAACCATACGTTTTAAGGCCTGTCGATATAATAGAGCCTAAGATTTGGTGGAAAGGAACCTGTTGAGAAACAAAAATTTTGTGAATTAGCAACCAGCGCTGCTATCGAAAGAAGCCTTCACTTTTCAAAAAGAAACCGACTAACAGCTCTACGGGCAGGCAAAGTGACTTTTATAGCTCATAAATTGAAATTATCGGATCAAGAAGACCAAGATCAGCGATGTCCAGGCATGAAGAAGAAAAGCCGTCCACTTCCCTCGACTCCCATGACCAGTCGAAAGGGGGGGGGGGGGGGTTAGCTTAGGTTAGTGTTGAATTTTTTCGCTATTCTGTTGATAACAATTTAACCGTAAATATGCAGTTTTTGTCTGGTTTAAGCATACACGAATCAGTATACAAGCCACTTAATAGTGATAGGAGAGTGATAGTGAATGCCACGCATACGAACGCTTGCTAATATATATTTTTTCGTTTGTGTGTTTTTCGAGTGAACTGAGTATAATCAATTAGTAGTGTTGTATATCATTGTGTGTTTTTTTTGAAGCCTAATTAATGCTGCACTTTTCCAGTAAGCTAGTTAAAGATTGTAAGAATTATTAGCTAAAAACCAGAGGCCTATTGTTGAAATCCTTTCCATCAACAGAGAATAATAGAAATTCCATTATTGTAAAAAGCATTCGTGATATTGTGATAAGAATTTGCATGTCAAGAATTCTTTTTGCGTTGAGAGAGTTTTCGCATGCCGCACAATGTACAGGGTGTCCCATTTTCCTGTGTTTTACGGGGTTTCTCGCTTATGAGTAGAGATACAAGGATGCGGTTTTCGCAATAGTTGGCTACTTTTTTGTGAAACTAAAAATGCCACATACAGATTTTTCCTAGCCCTCTTTGTTTCTAAGATACAGGGCGAAATTGAAAACGTTGCATTTTTGGACCCCCCTCCTATCTCAGTTATTGTTTATCTTATCGGAAAGGTAAAAATGTTTCTTATGCATTTCTTTACGTAGATTCCAGTGGTGTAGTTAGATTTTTTTCAAGTTTTTCAGTTTTTGAGATATTGACCAAAGTTGTTTTTTCTTAAATGGAACATCCTGTATATTATTTTTTTATATTAACTACCTCGTTATGGGCTTTCTAAAAATATAATATAGTCTATACTTATTTTCATAAATAAAATTAAAAAATGCATTTTTAACTTTTTAACATGTGTTTTATGGGGTTCCTCGCTTATGAGTGGAGATAAAATGATGCGGTTTGCGCAATAGGTTGCTACTTTTTGATGACTGAAAGATGCCATAATTACATTTCTCGTGTCTCTCTTAGTTTCTGAGCTACGGTGTGATTTTGAAAATTTGTCGTTTTCAAGCACGCCCTGTATCTCGGTTATTTAAAAAGTTATTGTAAATGCAAAAACGGTTTATATAGTTTTTTTTACCGTAGAATCTAGTTGCGTACTTGTTTCTGATGTGTAAACATCTTACGCGGCGGTTTGAGGGTAAATCTCGGGAAATGTGTGGACAGAAATGATTTTATACCTTTCCGATAAGATAAACAATAACCGAGATACAAGCGGGGTCCACAAATGCAACGTTTTCAATTTCGCCCTGCATCTTGGAAACCAAGAGGGCTAGGAAAAACTGTATGTGACATTTTTAGTTTCACAAAAAGTAGCCAACTATTGCGAAAACTGCATCCTTGTATTTCTACTCATAAGAGAAAAACCCCGTAAAACACACGAAAATGGGACACCCTGTACATGTTTAACATCAATAAATAATCAACTGCATTGACTGGACGTCGCATACAGGGTCGCTGGAAAATGGCAGAAGCTTTTAAATGTTGTAGGAACAAACCAAACAACAATTCGATCTGTATAGTATTATGTAACAACGTCTTTCATCCTGGCTGCTGCAAACGGACAAAAAATTATGAGATTATCTCAGAAAATTTTATTTGTTTTTCTATAGCATGTCGGGAAGCTATGGAAGCTGAGAAAAATGGGACCATTGATACATTGCAAAATCTTGTGAAGGAATTAAAGACAGAGTTGTCTCAAAAGAATCAATAGATTGCCCGTTTAAAGAGGAATTCCCAGGCTTATCAGGAAGATTATTCTACTAGAGAGAGTGAGCTGATAACGCAAGTGAATGGTTATGAAGAACAAAATTCCAATCTCCAGGATAAGATTGAAGAACAGAATCTTGAATTAATGAAATACAAGGACATACAGCGAACTGATAATGAAACTCAGACGCATGCATCAACCTGTGAAAAATGAACCCATACGTACATTTCTACAAAGACCGGATACTGCCAGACAGATGCTACTTCCAGTATAATGGAGAACACTCTCAATGTAAATGCTGTGGCAACGCAAACTACTAAGATTCAGTATGCAGAAACTAACGTTCAAACCTTGGACGATTTCTCTTCATCACTAGCATCAGAACTAAAAATGGCAAGTACTGAATCGTTAGGTACACAAACAAGCCCAAAATTGAAGGCCAAATGCAATCAGCAAATTGGGGTTCAAACTAGGGTTACATGTCCGCTGAACCATAAAAATGCGATTGCTACTCGTCGCAATGAAAAAGTGCAACCTCTCGGTGAACAGCTGTAGGCGCATTTTAGGTAGCCTATCAAGTGTGAAGAATGTTCCAGGGCTTCTGAAATGCAAAGAAAGGCTTAAATTTGATGTTGATTGCCAATCTTTTTAAAACCTATTAGCTTTGAGAACCTAGCAACGAAGGGCTAGTGCTTAAGCGAACACTTTTCGAAAAATGACTTTGTATTATTATTTATGGACCCTAGTAGTGTTGAGAAGGATGCTCACAGGGGGGTGCCTCTGGAGAAACTAACTTATTAATAGTTGGAGCTTGGGACTCCACTAAGTCATTTAAGCAATATATAATTTCAACCTTAAGCATACAAATAGCAATGTTGTCTACATCTCTCCAGATAAATTCATGTCAAATGCAAATGTATTTCGAGTGAATCCAATTGAACCATACTATTTGAAAAGAAATCTCATTCAATTTATTAGCGCTGAATATATCAACAGATCTATAAGCTATGCTGTAAGCGAGCTACCTTTTCAAGAACGGCTAGAAAGGCTTTTGGGGAGACAGGACATATGACTTCCGAGAATCTCAATCTTTCCGAGGGGCTTCCCACATCCATCTAATGCACTCCGTGGAATGATCTACAACGAAATTTTCCAAAACACAGTTATTTGGGGTAAAGGGGACAAGTTCTGTATAATACACCAGAACATTCAGTCAATCCAGACGAGCCAGGAAGCATTGCGGGCGTTTGGCGGATGAGAACGAATGTCTTGCTGTTTGCGCCAGCGAACACTGAAAGAGGAGTCATCAGCTTGTAGCAAGTTTGGTGGGGTACAATTTGGCATCCTCGTACTGTAGAGAGGGTGGTTATGGTGGTGTAGCCATCTATCTAAGACACGGCAGCACATGGAAAATAAGAAATGATATAGCAAGATTTTCAGAAGAGGGTATATTTGAGTGTATAGCTGTAGAATTAAAATTAGTTTGTAGGAAAATTTTACTATTATGTTTATATCGCTCTCCATCGGCTACAGCTAAAGAATTTTTATTAAAATTAGAATCAGTCCTGTACATATTACATAATGATAAATGCTTGTGTTTTTTAGCTGGAGACTTTAACCTTGATCTCCTCGATGATTCAAACAAAAATTGTATTGACTTTGTTGCATTGTTGCGGTCATTTAATTTTAAACCTAGCATTTTGGATTACACGACAGTTCGTAAGGTCAGAAAAAACTGTATCGATAATATCTTTACAAACATGCAAGGTTTTGAGGCAGTGATTGTGGATGCTCATTTGTCTGACCACAGAGCTCAGAAAATTATATTTAATTTGCATTGCAGGTCAAACTCAGAAGTAAGGGTAAGGCGGCGAATTTTTAGTAGTGTAAACAAGAATATTTTTAAATTATCTTTGCATAATCACGACTGGAAATCCTTATATGATTCAAGATCATTTAATAAATAAACAATGGGAAAAGTTTGAGGCTTGGTTTGAGGGTACCTTGAAATTGTCAACCGATTCACATACCATTCTCATGCAGAATATCAATAAATGTGCGGTCCTTTTCTTTAAAGCCAGTAACGACAAATGAAGTGCTTACAATAATTTCAAAATTAAAAATTAGTTTTGGATACGATGAAATATCTTCTAATCTCGTAAGGTACTGTGCTGGCGAAATTGCAGAGCCTCTTTGTCATCTTATAAACAATTCTTTTGAGCATGGAAATTTTCCTGATAGTTTAAAGTTGGCACTTGTCAAACCTTTGTACAAAAAGGGGGATAAGTCAGTGCTTGAAAATTATAGACCCATAAGCTTAAGATCAACCTTTTCAAAAATCTTCGAAATTGCAATGTGCACACGACTTTTACAGTTTTCTATGATATCAAACTTATGAGTATGTTACAGCATGGGTACCTTAAGAATAAATCAGTGGAAAGAGCTGTGTTTGGCTTTGTTAAGAAAATATTAAGTGGTTGGTAGGCAGGAAATATTTCATTAGGAATATTCCTGGATCTCTCGAAAGCATTTGACAGCCTTGACCATCAAATTCTGTTACATACATTGGGGAGATATGGCGTTCGTGGTCCTGCTCTTGAGTGGATAAAATAATATCTTTCAAACAGAAGACAGAAGGTTGTTATTCAGAGAGATACCAAAAGCTACCCTACCAGGGAGAGTCATCTTCTTATGGGCATTCTTCAAGGGGGCCTTTGTTGTTTGTGCTTTATATAATCTGGCAGAGGAAGTACTTGATAATATATCACACCTTGTAAGTTTTGCAGATGACACAAATATTCTTACTTTAGGAATAACATTGTCTGATCTTCTTTAAGTGTCCTCTGAAAGATTGAGGGCTGCTCAGGAATGGTTCGTAACGAATAGATTAATCCTTAATTCAGACAAGGCTAACTTGGTGTGCTTTCGAATTAAGCAAAAATACAGTAAGATCCCAGATACAGTTTGCCTAAATAACGAAAGTCAAGTACTAGCAAAGAATACAAAGTTTTTGGGAATCTCTATTGACCAGAACCTGGATTTAAGGTCGTTTATTATGCAATATTTACTCAGCCATTAAATACGGAATAATATTCTGGGAAGGCAGCTCGGGTGCTGCTCAGGTATTTAGACTACAGAAAAGAGCAGTTCCAATTATTTTATCGTTGCGACACAGACAAAGTTGCAAGGGAAAGTTTAAAGATCGGAACATTCTTACAGTACCAGGGCTTTATCTTTATGAGTGTTTGCTGTTTCTCTTCAAAAACAGGGAGCAGTTCTCGTTTTTTGAAACAAAGCAAAGCATAGGTGCCAGATATTGTGGATTCAATACTGTTCGACATAAACTTTCCGCCACCGAAAGAGGTACTACCTACTCGTGTATAAAGTTTTTTTAACAATATGCCGCGTAACGTCAAGATGGAGACAAATTTTATCACTTTTAAAAGTGGCATTAAAAAACTGCTTATGGATGTCGAACCATATAGAGTGCAGCAATTTTAGACTTTAAGTTTTAACTGTAATTAGCGTTTAAACTGTGTTAGTATTGTTATATATATGCATGGTTGTCATCAAAACTTGTGGTCTATGATTTATTTACATTTTTGCATATGTTCTTTTAACCACATCTGCTGCTATAGTATTATTATTTAAATAGTAGAACAGATTTCTTAATGAATGACATTTCAACTCTATGTGAACTTTACCCAGGTATATAATATTAGTGATTGTTCAATCATGCCAATGTTTTATATAGATTATTGTGTATGATTTTATTAATAAAAGAATCTTGAGTTTGAGTTTAGATTCACGTAAGTTCTGATCAGGACAATGTAAAATACACCTAATTTCGTTCGTTACACCGAATCTTAATAAAATCTAGTGGATGAGAAAAACATAACTCTAAGAAAGATTCATAATTAAAGAGCTAACCCAATTCAGCCGCAATACCCCCGTCGTATTTTCATTGAAAATAACGGTTGTACCACATTTCTAATGCTCTATGACCTCCATTGATTTGTGTATCTGGGTTTATTGCATTTTTACGTCGGGGTCAGCTCGTATAAACTCGAAGTGGCGGACGCTCTAGACTTCACAACGGCGCCATTTTTATAATAAAAATGTACCCGTGGGCAAACGAAGTCCGCTTTCCTACGTGGCACTTATTGCAGTTTATTTGCCAGTGGATTATGCCAGAACATTGTGCTTGCTAGCTTTGATAATTGCTTATATAAATCAGCAAAATAATACGATATGTATTAGTAGTAGTACTTAGCTGATAGGGCATGTTGTAAAGAGCCCAACATTGTTCTCAAGAACACTCTGAATAATAAATGTTTTTTCTCACTTTTTCTAATTTATAATTTGAGTTAACGATTTTAGAAATTGACATATATGAAAAAACCAATCAGCGTCTGCCGTGTCTTTAATTTCATCTTAGGTATCTACATAGTCTTTAAGATTTTAAATTAAGTATTTTCATCTTTGTAATTTTTCTAATAATCCTGCCGAAGTCCTTCATACTTAATATTGTGTTCACGACAAGTTCATGAAATGTCCGTATTGACCTCGCCCCATATCCACTTTATAAAACAAGGCAAGGAAAGAGCTATAGTGTAACACGATTGTTAATTGCTCATCAAACGGTCCATATGTCAGGTTTACCCAGCGACTTCAACAACAATTAACGCCGTGGGTCTATGACTGGTCAGTTAGGTGAAGGCGCCACTAATTTTTTGTTACTAGGAATATATCAATCATTCTTGATCATTGAAATTAGGATAGTAAAATTAATAAAGATACCCTCTATAAGGATATCGAGAAAACTGAAGAGAAGATACACGAACTAAACACTGTCTTGACTATGGCTTATGGCTTACCACAATAAACATCAAGATTCCAATTAAATTATTTATTTAAATATGAAAAACTTTCACAGACGTAACTGCCTTAAAACAATTAATCAGATCCGATACGTAAAGAAGGAAATAAGTATTTCTAAATCAAATTATGATAAGAAAGATAATATATACGATATGAGATACTATTTGACCTAAAGTCATTTATCGGTAATTTAATAAATAATTAATTTAATTTATTATTATATAATTTATAACTAACAGGGCCTACTTGCAGTAGATCCGTAGATCCTATCACGTAGAATCCACCGGCAGAGCTACCCTAAGCAAACAGGAGTTCCACTGTCCCCAATCTGAGTAGTAGCGATCCCTACGAAGCTACCCTTTCACCATGTAGTCAGCTTCACATCGGCAAAAGGCCTCGGTTTGCGGAAGGAAACCGGAGAGCTCTCCTTATCTCTCCAGGAGAAATTCAGTCCTCAGGAAGGAATTCTGTCCCACGGAAGGAATTTGATTCCACGGAACGAATCCACCATCCAATATAGAAACACTAGTGTCCAACATACCTTTAAAAAAAGGGGTTACCACACTCTACATAAAACATATTTACTGGACGACACATCAGGTAATCGAAAAAAATATATACATTAGCACATTTGCCAATTAGCTCGCGACACAATAAAGCGGTATTTAGACCTGATGGTCAAAAATAACAACGATAATTTTAGATATCAAAACTGGTCGTTTCTTCTGAGTGAACGCCTTGAGTGTCCAAACGAGAAGGCTCGTCAATTTCCAAAAAGGAATATATACGACATGCATCAAGAGGGCGCTCCAAACGGAGTCATCGCTTCGAGCAAGTCGGAGCAGCATTCATCGGTACTGGTGGGTTGCACTCGGAAGTAGGGTATCGACAACACAAATCGACCAGTAAAAGGGAAGAAATCACACTACAGGATTTTGTAACATTATAAAGCTACAAAATGGCTTTAGTGTCATATGCTGTTGATGGCTTTTACAGGTGATCGTGCTGGAAATGGTAGCTACCAAATGATGTTACCTAACCGAAAGAATTAGAACTGCAAGGATTACCAAATACAATCTGCAAGGGGCTATCTGGTGCACACGAAAATCAAATGATCAAAAAATTCAATCAATCACTGCATGGCTACAACACATCTGGGTATTTATTGAAAATAGCTCGTTATAATATCAGTGCTTATAATAAACAGGCACACCAATAAGTCAGGCGTTAAAGCGCTAGAAACACGTAAGCACTATTTTAAATGATCATAGAAATACAAGAAGTTATGTTGCTAAGTAATTGGAATCGGTGGTTAATTAGGAATCCTTTCTTGTGGAAAATGTCTCATGAATAACCCTTATTGAGTTGTTATACCTCCTTGAGCATCCCGCGGTTCATTATTTGATGAGGAATCCAGTTTGCGGCTTTATCGTCAACTTCGTTTACCTATTTGCCTTATTTAATACCTTCGCTTGCTTCAATTTAATTAAAAGCATACACTTGGATTAAAACGTTCGGTAATGAGAGTCGTGAACAAGTTTTCTTCGAGGTCAGGTTCAGTATTTCCGAGCAAGAATTACGCAGACAGAAAGTTTTTGAATGCTATAAAGGCCTATACTAAGATGCTTGGATGGAACGTGGCGATAAGTCTTGATTGCATTACTGAGGACTTAGGCTCATATTCATCATCTTTTCAGAGCTAGCCATGTGGGACAAATTAAAGTAGCCCCTTTTTAAACTGAAGTTTTCAACCGATTTTAATAACTTTAGGGTATAATTTTACATAACGTGTTGACATTTTGTTGAGCGGACCAAAAATATTTAGGTTTAAGCTAAGTGGCGTTTTAAGCTCGTTGTAAAAATAAACATTAACACTTTTATGTCAGCAAAATAAATAATAAATTTTAGACACATATTTTTAATATTGACACTAGCCTTTATTATTTGACTGACATATTTTTGGTAAATTAACAGCTGCTTTATTAATATGCAAGAGCTTAAATAATTTGTATATATTGCTTATAGAAATGTACTCAAACTGTATATAAATAACTGTCATTCATTGTCAACAACTTTTTATCTCCTAATGTTGCGCGTAAAACCCTTTTAAATGGCTTAGCAATATAAAAATAAATAAGATGATACCTATCCTTAAGGATGCGGCCAGCGCTTAAGGGCGAATCAAAAATCAAACGACTATTAACTACACTTGTTTGGTTGAGGTCTCTCAGAGCAATTAAAAGCCAGTAACGTTCGTTCAAGTTTAAGTTTAATGGATGCACGCTAGGTTAGACGTTCAAATGTTGTCGTGTTTCTTTCAATGAACAAAATGATATATGTATAAAAATGTAAAAGAGCCTAATTGAAACAAATAATAAACTGATATATGTTCACATATATAGAACTAGATTATATTGGAAGTAACAATATAACATAACAAATGATTACGAAAGATCAAAATCAATTTCAAATTAATGATAAACGCAATATATACAAGATATCGTCATTAGTAATTACGAATAAAATACCTATTGCTATTAAACCTTGTGCGCGTCTACCATGGTATACATGGTAACCCAAACTAACACATTCGCTGCCACCATAAGAGCGAAATGGGACCACTCAAGTGCCAAAGATTAAAACGTTATAAAAGTACATTTTATTGATAAGAAGACATTACAAATATGACGGAAATGTCCAAAATTATTTTTTTTCTTGACATTCTGAGATCACCGGTGATCTCATGGCACCCAGGTAATACTTTATACTTAATGTGCCATGAGTATCACCGGTGACATCAGGATAATTTATAACACCAACTTATAACTAAAGAATTTAATGCGTATTAGCAAAACATAATGCAGAGGAATTTGTTGCATTGAACACAAAATGTCGACACCAATTTTGCTCCTTTTTGAGGTGCAGTTCTTCCACTCCTCTCAGCACTCTTCCTGTAACAATCATCAGCACATCTTTTTCGTTTCTTCCTATTCTTCTCGTCCCTTTCGTCGTTATTTGTAAAAGAATGTTTTTCCTCTGTTTTTTCTTCCTGCTTGTTTTTTTTTTCAAACTTGACACCTAAGAGTTGCATTACCAATTTTTCACAAAATTCTGTAATTGACATATTTTTTCTTATGGGCATTGAATATAATAGAAGTATTTATAACAGCAATGTTGAATAATAATTCAAATGCTGCTTTATGATACCCCTTCAGTGTTTTGCTTACAGATAAAAAGTATTCTGATCCGAAAAATCGACACCATCCTTACTCTTATCATATTCAACGATTGCCTATGGCTTTCTAATTTCAATTCAGCAAGCCTTCTTATTTATAAATTTATTCTGCAGATCTGGTATAGTACTAAAATGGCATACAATAGACAGGGTGGGAGGGAAAAGTATCAAAATGGCGCTTATTTCTTGACATCTTGTCCCGTTTCGACTCTCCTCTGCTCTGCTAGTAACAGAGTAGAAACGGGACAGGGTATCAATTTGCTAAACTGACGGCACTTCCGACAGCAAACCAATGAAAATGGAGGGTTCCGAGTGTGCGCAGGAGATTTGCTAAGACGGAAGGATATACTTATGCGGTCTTAATATGGTTATCTCTCTTAGCCTTGCTTCAGCCTCATGTTCCACTCATTGTGGACGAAAGACGAAAGTCTTGTACAACCGACCATAACCGTCTAAATTCCATTAAGTCGTGCTACCTCCTGACGAAATTCGAAAATATACTATTCCTAGAGTGCCGTAAAACATAATCTAACCATTCACTGCGGTGCCAGGATAAACGGCCCGTCGTCGTAAGGGAAGAGGTGTACCGTGAAACATATGTGATCCTCACGGCACAGAAGGGATATATTTTTGAGGATCACCGGTGATTCTCACGGCAGCGAAAGTGTTGGAGTCAGTCAGAACGACAATGTTTATCATTTACCACGATATATATTAAATAGAAAGAATAAGGAAATATAATATGAAAAAACAAAATAATAAAACCATTATCGACAATGAGTACAATGACTAATCATACAGAAACTACCTCATTCCGGCCCGCGGCCATTTTAGACTCCTGACATCAAAAACATTAACGCATGAATACGCCGCATAATTCAGGCCTAAACGTACCTTTAACCAAGAGCCTGCGTCTCTGTTGGAACCAGTTGCGAAGCAACCCGGGCGGTGCTGCCAAATTTAGGGAACACAACGCTTCTAAATCATCTTGCCTGCTTACAGTAAATGAAAGCTCAGACATTCGTTTAACATCAAACTGATGGTAGCACAGCAAAAATTATGTTGTTTCTTGTTGGCTTAATCCGCAAACACATCAAAATCGCACGAGGATCGCTAGAGAAACATGTACACCTGGCAATATTCCAAGAGTACCCCTCAAAGTTAGACAACATAGAATTATTTTCAGTCAGCTGTCCCATCTTAACTGAAGGTTATCATACTAGAAATAAACTGAATTTTTAAGTTTTTCTATTAAATATTGAGACGAACCCAGAAAAATAACCGACATACTCCGAAACCAATATTTCTGACATCCATGAGATGTATATTATCACGAGAAGGTGATTATTCGGAAAGGTAAGATAATTATTGAATGTTTTGAAATACACTGCTATAAATGCCTGTAACTTTGAAGGTTTCCTCGATAGTGATGGCCAGAATACAGTATGATTTATTGATTGATTATGTGCTAAGCTGGTCAAAAGGTTCATAAAGCCCGATCGATCCCATCAAACAGCCCGAGAAAATCAAGTTACCTATACGACTACAGAACTCTCAATTTTCCCTGGAACAGCTCGATAAAAGGCTAGGGTCATACGACAACCATGCAGGTACCTATCTAAACGAATAACTAGTATTTTATTTAGTTTGACGGACTAGCACTAAAGGTGAAATAACTGACTTTATTTGACCTCTATCTGTTACATTTTCTCATACTAAATTGACATGTAACACTAGTTGTTCTAAGTAGTTGCAACTGTATATCGGCAATGGAATATTAAGGCAGCGATTAAAAAAAAACAAAGGCGAACCAATGGTGTTCAGACAAATATATTATTAGTGAATGTGAAATTATGCGTGTCAATAAATAAAATTAAATGGACAGATCGCGAACTCTCCACGATCGAAGACTACAAAAAATTACTGCTACGATAGCAGAAAGACTCTTCTACACATACTCAGCTGACGAACACCAGGAACTTCCCCTGCAGAAAGACTATTCACGTAGTAAAAAGAATCCTGTGAAACATCAACATATTCAAGGTTTTATCTTAAATTACCATCCCAAGTGAGAAAAAATTATAAACAGAGCAAGTAAAACAAACAAAACAAATTTACATTTTACTTGTGAAGTTTTTTAAAATTGCTAGAATGCTGAAATCAACTGGGCCGCTCAAAAAGTGAACGAGACGGAATTGTGCAATGAAAATTAAAGAAAAAGTAGCAACCAACCGCGTGGAGAGTCAAAACCACAAAATGGAGACGCATAAAACAAGGCAAATCACCTAAGGAAGACAGTGAAAAACCTTAGTTATGGAACTGAGTATAGGCACCAAACCAACAATACACAAAAGGTAATAACAATAGGTACGGCTTGATACTTAAATTTAGGTGCGGTAGATGATCCCCACAAGGATATTTAAAAAAAGTTTTTCCACCGCACTATGACTTTTGAAAAGTACCTTGTTCGATTTCAATCGGTGGAGAGGATGAAACCAGGATTACGTGCAAACTCCACAGTTACTTTACGGTAAATAATCTTTACTAGCATGCCACAGTTCACTCATAAAATTTGGCCGAAGTTTTCCGATCATCGATGTAAATCACTCACGCTTTGTGATTTATTCCGACTTTGCTACGTTACATTACGATACCAGTTGACATGCTCTATACCGTACCTGTAGTATCAAATTAAAATATTTATAAGTCACAGATCGGTAACCGATATCGTCACTAAAATACCCTTTCTAGGAGAGGCGTTAGGCATAAGTCTAAATAACAATTCTATTCCCGAAATGCGACAGCTACGCAAAGAAATTAATAAAATTGAAAGCAATATTACAGAAGATCAATTTAGAACCAATATTTTATGATGGTATATGGTCACAATTAACTTTCGTACTGCAGTATCCGATGCTCATGCACGGAGGGTCGTTTGGTGGACAGGATTCATGAAAACGGCGTCCAGACTAGTGCAGGACAAATTACAGCGACTTGCATGCCTCTGCATCACCGGGGCCATGAAGATGGCACCCACAAGAGCCCTGGAGGCGCTGCGCTAGTAGGTTTACCTCCGTCCGTGGACTGGGTGAGGCACGAGGCGGCTAGAGCGGCCATAAGATTGGCTGATGCAGGGCTGTGGAGGGACAATGCGGTCATTGCGGTCTATGTCGGGGCTTGTCTGAGGACCTAACCATTCTGGGTATGCCAGGTGACGTGATGGTCCCTGAGATAGGCTTTCACGAGTGGCTAAACTTCCTCTTCCCTACGAAGGAGGATTGGATCGAGGGAAGGATGGAATCCTGGGATAAACTAGTCTAGTTTACAGACGGATCCAAAATGGGAACACTGTCTGAAGCTGGTGCGTAGTGTGAGGATCTGAGGCGGGAATTATCCATTTCACTGGGCGAGCACACTACGGTTCTCCAAGCGGATATTTTTGCGATCATGATGGGGGTCTGGGAGTCGTTAAGGCTCAATGTCGGTGGCAGGAGGATTTTGTTTTGCTTTGACAGCAAGGTCGCACTAATGACGCTGCTCCGCACACGCTCCTTGTTGGTAAGGAGCGTGTAGGAGCTGGCTGATTGAACTTGCAAAGCAAAAAAAAATGTTACGCTGGTCTGGATTAGTTTGGATTGGGACACGTAGATACTTAGTGGGGATTGCCCAGAGTGTTCGCGAAAGAGCTTTGGAGGCCTGGACGGAGGGTCGGGCCGAAAAGGTAAGGTGGGCGGCTCCGGGGATGAGACAGTCGAGGTTCATGATACCTACGTCAGCGAAGAGTCTCACCAGGGGGTTGATGAGCCTACCAAAGAAGGAGTGCAGGTATTGGTTGGATTCTACACAAGGCACTGTAGGCTTAGACGCCACCTGACTCTACTGATAATTGCAGACCAGCATGGAGGACAAATGCCCCGCCTTTGCGTGGGCAAGATTCAGAATCTTTGGCGCGACGCTGAACGAGCCAGATTCAGTGCGTGCGTCACATTAGTCTGAGCGAGATGCAGGCTTCCTTAAAGAAGACCGGCCTGGATGTTCTCTAATGCGGGCTGGGGGCACATCGGGCTCCATTGGTGGTCCAAGTGCAAGGCCCGCTAGGAGCCACCCCTTCTGATACTGATGCAGTATCAATTGCAAAATAAGGTAAAGTTGATTGTTTTAAAATACCTGTTGCGAGTTTCATTTCATGGATATTTACATTCCTCTCTATAGTTGAAAAGATCAACTCCGTTTCTTCTAGTAAAGTTAAAGAAACTCTCTAGAAAGCTAAAATGAGATTGTTTTAATCACAAATTTAATATTAAGAACCACCAACTCAATTAAAAAAAGAGCAAGGATAAACCGTGTTCGATCCCGTAGGTAATCAGTTAGAGAAGTTAATATAAACAATAAGTAAAATATAAGTATTAAACATTTAACATGTTAACAACAAGGGTTAAGAAATAAAAAGATTCTCTTTTTGTGCTTCGAGGATAGTCGGTGATATATTATAAATTGGAATTATTCAATAGAAGAATTTTTAGCTCCATCGGTATGTGTAGATATGGGTACCTAACTTTCTCAATAAAAAATTTGGTAGTTTTAGCAATTAAGGCAAATAAAAATACGCGAAACATGTCTTCATATTTTTGGTCCGAAAGAACCGGTTTGAAAAAAGTGTTTAATTTCTGATCTGATGCTCAACTTTGACTCAACTTTAGCGGGAGTGGAACTTGCTCACAACTGCATAACTATTAAACATGGCACGTCTGCTTTAAGATTTCTTTCTGAATTTATGGCTTACTAACCTATTAATCGTATTAACTCGACTTTCATTATGACTCTAATAATATCGCTAGTGTAATTATGAATTTCATAATAGCACCACTATCATTAGTAATTATTAGTTTTCCATATAAAATTAAATTATAATACACAAACTTATGCGAAAATTAACATGAACATAGAAACAACTACAAACAATGTAAATATTGGACTTAACCCTGCAGTAGTCGCGTGCGGACTATCACTCCGCGTGCGTTTGTTGTTGGCGATATTTCCGATTTCCGCCGTAGTGTGTCACTGCCCCACTAAGTAGTTTCTCGACTCAACCCGACCGATAGATTAATATGGATCTGCAACTGGAGAAGTGGAGTTGTCTTCTGCAAATTTAGATTGCGGACTGCGAGTCCGCGCGCGACTATTTACGTTCTAATTTTAATTTAGAGGTCAAATCCTGCAAGCTTAATTAGAACCACTTATCAACATGCGATTTACTTGAAATTTGGTCTGCTTACATGGTTTGCATGGTAATATAATTTAACATACATTGTTTAAAATTGAATATGGCGGCTCCAAGATGGCGGACAAATTTTGTTACGTATTTATTGTCCGATTCAATTGAAAATTTACATCAGAGGGTTTTCGGGGCCAAGGATTACGAATTTGCTGCGAATTTTTTTAAATTACAATTACAATTCGATTCGATTGAAAATTGATATCCGGGAACTTTTGGGGCCAAGGAGGGATAGTCTTTGTAATAGCTTCTCGCGAGATATCCAGTAATTGTACCAAAATGTCAATGCGTTTTTATAGCGAAAAGCTTTTAGGTCAGTCAATCGACATTGATAAACTAATTTTATTCTATTTTCTGACTAATTTAATTTTTTTTAGTAGATAATAAAAGCTTGTTTTTAAGAAGAAGTTTTATTATTTATCAAAAAATGCAATAGAATCCAAAAATTCATATTTTTAGTTGTGCGGAACTGGAACATCATAATACGTCAAACAAAAAGGCGACATCTAAATACATATTTAACCCATCATAGATTAAATTTTGAATGACACACGTAGTTTAGAGCACATCAATGAAATTGATGTGCTCTAAATTCACACACATTTCATTCTAATGTTCATATCATACATATAATACCCCGTAACTAAAAAAACAAAACTTTTCCAGATACATCTGCAACTACCAAATCAGTAACGTAGGTATTTTCATGAGAAACCTTGAGAAGTTATCCATATCTCCGTCCATGGAAGGGTTGAAAAATATTTGATTCCTGCAAATTGTAATCAGTTGTAACCTTTGAATATATTATATGAGAGCATGTAAGGGTTAGTATATCAAAATAATTGCTGATATCGGATAGAGTGGCGAATATTAGGACGACTTTCCATGTTGTCATGGCGTGAGTGGCCCAAACGCTGAACATATATCGAAATTACTAAACAAAGAATAAATCATCCACTTCGTTAAATGGAAGCTTGAAATCTGTTCAGTATCCGACAAATGCTAGCTAGACCACGTGCCAATTAGAAAACTAAAAAGAATAAAATGAAAACAATGCAATGCAATTTAAAGATCCAGCTTGGGAAAAAGTTAAGAGATTCAGGACCGATATCCTATCGAAAGATTTTTGACCTCGAATGCGAGTATTCGCAAGACTTTGCGATATCGATTATAGAAACTTCAATGGATATGTGTGGATTTGGCTTATTTATAGATTTCGTTTAAAGCAAAACGAAAACTTCCTGTCAATGGGATGATTTATCAGTTGGGCTGCTCGTGATACTTGAAGTAATTTGTAAAATGATTTTATTTCGAGTCTATTAAGACATGTATTTTGTTCATTGGATGCCTGTCGGCCAGCAATTTTTCATATTTAAAATTATCCTAAATTCAGGATTAAAATGTATAAATTTAATATTACCTATAACAAATTGCATTTATAAATGTTTATTCTTAATTTCATCATTGCACTTCTAGTTGCAATTTCATCCTTACAAAATTACAAAAGTCCAGAATCTTACTGATGTTAACAATAAATCTGCATACCGGGCAGAGAAAAATCACGAACATTTTCTTAGGGTAAAACGTATGACAACAAGATGGTACACTTCCCCTATATGTTGCTGTAGTAAATTTGCAGCTGTTATGCAGGCATGTATTAGTCAGTTATCGTTTTATACATTGTAGCGTTGCAAATGTTACAAAACCCAGTAGTGCGATTTTTCTTCTTTTATTGGTCGATTTGTGTTATCGATACTCTCGCTATCTTACTTCTCGCCACCTTACTCCGGTGTTCCGAGTCGCTCGAAAGATGAATCAGTTTGGAGCGGTATATATGCTTTGTTGGGGGAATTGATGGACGTTCTTGATTATTGAGCTTACCGATGAATAGCTTAAGGTTATATATTATCGGACATCATATATGCCTGTTTCTAACCATATTTTCTTTAGATATTTACTTTACTCGTTATCACATCTGATATTATCTCGAGTAGGGAATTTATTTTGCTAATGTTATGATAATTAACTATTGATTCATGTTTACTCTAATTATCATACCTGATATTATCTCGAGTGGAGAATTTATTTTGCTAATGTTATATTAATAAATTGATTTACTTTTACTGAAATTAGATTCATCGCGTATACCTTTACCGTAATTGAGTAATTTCAATTATCGTTGGATGGGTTTAAGCCATTTATTATCTTCGTCGATTATTTGATTTTGACTTTCCTTATTGCCGATATAGTATTACCTTAATTAGTAAACATTTCGATAATGATTTCATGATTATCTGATTTACTTGTGTATCACACTTACAGAACAATAAGTTTTTACTGTAAACAGCTGTAAGCCCCAAAGCGGTGGACGGTTTTATTTAGCTGCAATTTGCAAAGTTATTTTTTCGCCTTAGTACCGCTATCGAACTGAGGTCAATTCGTTTTTGCCTATAGATACTTTCCGGCTAG
>JAEQML010060488.1:0-27089 GCA_016904865.1 Pissodes strobi | reverse complement strand
GCGCGAACGCAGAAAGCACGTTGTTGTCCGGTGAAACGCTCCATGGCAACTAATTTTCCCTGAACCAATCTTCGATGATAAGAAAATCCGGTACGCGCATTGTGTGCTGCCTAGGAGTAAACAAGTAAATAAATATGAACAACTTTTCTGGACACCCTGTATATAGGAAAGATCGATGACTGTATAAAGTACACTTACCTCGCTTATTTCTTAACCACTAAAAATAAGGAAAACACATGTACGAACACTTCTATTTACTGCGGTCAACTGAATGCTCCCAGCGAGCCGACACCTGTTCAACATAGTGGCTAACGATGAAGAACAACGTACGTGTTGCCAGATTTCACTTCTCGGTCTTCGCTTCCTTTATTTTGTGGTGCGCAATATTGCCTCACTGCGTGATATTACCCCCCCTTTCCCCTAATCTTTTTAGAACGGGTAGTTCTAATTGGAGCATGTATCCATTCATCATTGTATCCAAGTTTATAACGGTAAGTATTCGCTCGTATTGTCAATATATATGACAACAACAAAGAAATAAATCAAATTCAGTACTGATACCTCTACAAATTTCAATTCGTATCAATTCGCACTTTTATCCGGCTCGAATGAGACCAAATTTATGGTCGGTACCAGTGGCGCCTCTTGGCGTTCAGTAATGGCTGGGCAGACGAAGTGGGGAGTAGAATTTGTGAAAGGTGCAGAGAAGAGGCACAGTTTATACCGTACCCGAATCAGTTATACAACTCTGAGTCGGCACCTTTGATGTTAGTGAAGCCAAATTCAATTTTTTCATGGATTCTCATATTTCGAGCATGCGCATTATTAGATGGAAACGTCAGAATTATACGGCCAGCTGGGCCGTGGCCAGAGTCGAACTAGGATCTAATCATAGTCATATAACTAAGTGTATGAATTTAATACACAAAATTCGCGAAGGCAGTCCACAAAAAACACTACAAACAAAGCCAAAGCCGACGCTCGAACAAACAAGATGGTTGTTTTCGGTTCCTTTTCAATCAACATACTTTTCCTGTCGCCGCGCAGAAAATCGATAATCGAGATCTCATCTGAATACAAGCCTGTTGCGTGCCTCGTTTTACGGTTAATTCTCGCCAACACTATCTCTATCTCTTTCTCCTTACAGGCGGTATCTTATTGAAAAGAGAGATACCTACATATATGCCGAACTGATGTTTTATTTATAAAGGCAGCGTTCACTCATTGAGCGCAGGCGCAAGATAAGGACTCCCAGCTCTCCTATTGGTTGATGCGCTTGGATTCAAAACACGTGGAGAGTTGTTTAACTGATTCGGTGACGGTGTAAACTGCGGAAGAGGGCCGCGGGCAAATTTTTGGGGGTGCCACGCCCAATATTTACCCAAAAGTCATTGAGATGCTTAAAAAAACACTCCTTCCACGAGCTAACGCAGCAGATTTTAGTTTTTAAAGTGAAAGTATCTAGCGCTCTATGATAGTCAGCATATTTGCAACTTTCTTTTCCATTCGTGCTTGCAACCTTTACTAAACTGTAAATATACCGTTCAGCAAGAACTATGGCTGTTTGCTCGACACTTGCACTAAAACTTGCCATTATCCGCTTAATTTTAATTCGCATACAATCAATAATCAATCACAAACTTAGGCACTGAAAAAAAAATACCGTCAACGGACTCAATGACAATCCCACGGTAACAGGCAAGCCGGGTGGGCTAGCCCCCAGAGACGAGGTGCCATTTGAATTTTAAACGCCTTAGAAAATATTTCAAATTTTCATTCCGTATTTATTGTTAAAAACAATATTTTTGGCTTTGCTTATTAAAACCGAGAACCGAGACATATTACAAAGAAATTATAGGCCGGAAGACAGCTTTTATTATGGTCAAAAATGGAAAAACATACAATATTTATGTAATTAATTCTTAAGATGCTACCACGACCGCCTTGGGTTGGTGTACTTCAGCACACACGCGCCACTCCCCCTCTTTGTCTTTCTCATTAGAAATATCAATTGCGTTTGTCTTTCGGTCGGTCAGGTCGTTTGGGATCGCCCCGCCCAGTGGCGTAGCTACCGGGTGGGCCAGAGGGGGCAAGGCCCCACGGCGCCAAGAGAAATTAGGCGCCGCTCCGAATTTATAAATATGCTAATGCTAACAATGCTCATGAGCTTAACTGAGTTTTTAAATTAATTAAATTATAATACAATCAAAGACCAAAATATGTATTAAACTTTTTACCCAACCAATAAATTTTGAGTCAGGCATTTATTATTTATTCTATGTGGAATAAAAAGGTATATCCCGGCGGCATATTTACACAACCTCACATACAATGGCACCAGGGAGCTGAAATCGGTTAGGTTTTGTAAGCGTTTGTAGCGCTACAAAAGCGCACTGATTTGGGCACCTGGAACACGCTGTTATATAATATTTCACTTTACGCATGGCCCTCCGCTCGCTTCGCTCGCTACGGGGGCTCAGAAAAAGGAAACTGACAAGATGCTACCCCAAGACATACCCAAAAATCAAGAAAAAAACTTTAGAAACCTAACTTAAAAAAAATAAAAAAAGCAACGGGGTTTGAACCCGGGCCGCCGATAGCCAAAGTTCACTGATTTGGGCACCTGGAATACGCTATTATATAATATTTCACTTTTCGCATGGCCCTCCGCTCGCTTCGCTCGCTACGGGGGCTCAAGAAAAGGGAACTAACCAGGTGCTAACCCAACACATACCCAAAATCAAGAAAAAACTGTTTAGAAACTTAACCTAAAAAAACAAAAAAAAAACAACGGTGTTTGAACCCAGGCCGCCGATAACCGCCGAATTGAGACCTAACCATCTAGATCTCTCGACCACGAGGACTCTTGCCGCATATTGATTGCATCGCGATGACATGGCGCGATTAGGTGCCCAAATCAGTGATTTGTTGTAGCGCTACAAACGCTTACTAAAACTTAACCGATTTCAGCACTCTGGTGCCGTCGTATGTTAGGATGTGTAAATATGCATCTCCGCGCGGCGGCATTTGGTACAGGGTTATCCAACGAGGACTAGACAAGGCGATTTTTTGACTTTCCCTGTACTTTTATAAAAAAAAAACTGAAATAGCCATCTTAAGTAATTTTCTCCCGCGAATTCGGATATGTTGGTTGCAAAAACAATTGAACATCAAATAAAAGTGCTAGGGGTCACTTTGATATTTTTTTAAATGGACCACCCTGTACATTACTACATTTTTGGACTCTCTAGAAAAATCTAAACACATTTTGCGTATAATATCCTATACCTATCTTTAGCTGTTTACCAAATATTGACAGTTGAAAGTCGGGTATTTTGACACTTTGACAGGCTCTAAAATCTAAACCGCACAAGATCAAAGAAAACGGTTTGCACATTCCTATCTTAAGTTTTCATAAACTATCGAATGACCGTATCTTCGAATTTATCCTGCGGATAAAATTAACCGGAACTTTTAAACCTCCAGTTAAATTCAAAGTTACTATCATTCTAGCTTTTGAAAATAGGAATGTGCAAACCGTTTTCTTTGATCTCGTGCGGTTTAGATTTTAGAGCCTGTCAAAGTGTCAAAATGACCGACTTTCAACTGTCAATATTTGGTAAACAGGTAAAGATAGATATAGGATATTATACACAAAATGTGTTTAGATTTTTCTAGAGAGTCGAAAAATGTAGTAATATACAGGGTGTTCCAAAGTGACCTCTAGCACTTTTTTTGATGTTCAATTGTTTTTTGCTGAACATATCCGAATTCGTGGGAGAAAATTACAGAAGATGGCTATTTCAGTTTTTTTTTATAAAAGTACAGGGAAAGTCAAAAAATTGCCTTGTCTAGTCCTCGTTGGATGACCCTGTACATGCAAATTTGTAAAAACGCTGCGTAAGGCGGCATGCGACTTCAAAGACAAAAATTCCGAAAATTTCGGTCGTAAAAATTATGTGTTTTTTAGAGTTTGGTATTTAGGAGGTACCATTAGCCAGACAAGTCTAAATAGCCTAGCAATACTAAGCATAAAAAATGAATTTGTCCAAAAATTAATTTTGATCAAATAATCGATCAATTTACGTCGATTTAAAACCCGAGAGAGACTCCAATGTTTAATTAATTAATTAAGGTTACAGATGTTTACGTTTATATTTAAATATGTATGTACCTGTTGGTTGGTTGCCGTTTATATATTTAATATTCATATTCCTGTAAATAAAAAAATGCGTGTGCACTATGTGCGCATATCAGAAGTGAAACTTCTTAAACTTAAACGCCCTAGCCTGGAATTTGGTTAAAAAGTAGTTTTTTTTTAATATATCACTCAATTAACAAAAAGGGAAGGCCTAAATGAAAAAAAAAACTATTCTCCATAAAAGTTTCGCTTATGTCTTGACAAGGTAATATAGCAAACCCCATATTTTTATCTTGTAAACTAACAAAGATATCACAATAATTATACGCCCTAGCCTTATACATATCTTAACGGATTTGGTTAAATAGTTTTTTTAAATATATCACTCAATTAACAAAAAGGGATAGCCTAAATGAAAAGGCTATTCTTCATAAAAGTTTCGCTTATGTCTTGACAAGGTAATAGTGCAAACCCCCATATTTTTATCTTGTAAACTAACAAAGATATCACAATAATTAAACGACCTAGCCTTATACATATCTTAACGATTTGGTTAAAAAGAAGTTTTTTTAAAAATAGGTATCACTCAATTAACAAAAAGGAAAGGCCTAAATGAGAAAAAAACTATTCTTCATAAAAATTTCGCTTATGCCTTGACAAGGTAATAGAGCAAATTCGGTATTTTAACTTGTAAACTAACAAAGATATCACAATAAACGTCCGTGGCCGTTTTCCGTTCCCGGCCAGCTCGCCCGCCATGTGTCGGGATCGCGACCTCCTGGCGCGCGTTAAGAAGTTTCACTTCAAAAATATACGTTTATTATTATGATGTATTATTTTTGGATTAATTTGCGTATATACACAAAATATAGGTTTGTTTTAGGCGCCAGCGGATAGGCTTGCCCCCCGGCGCCCACATTTCTAGCTACGCCACTGGCCCCGCCGCACTGTATTTTTTAGCAGGGGGCACTGGATATAGACGACACGACTGGTCGAGGGACATACGGTTTATTTGGCAATAATCAGCGGTTTGCGCTCCTGTTTTTCGGTGAAGTTTTAAATGACTAATAATATAATACTTATAAGTTTTTGAATTATATTTGTTCTATAATAATATGTAAAAAAAATCTTTTTTATTTTACATTTTACTGAATGTTTGTAGAGTGGGCACTGCCCACCCCTACGAGCCGCCACTGGTCGGTACAAACAAATTAATTTTATTAACTTATTTTGACCACAAAGGTGAAGGCAGTGGCGTGCAGTGCCATTTAGGAGAGTGTAGGCAACATAATAGAAAATGACACAGAAGGAATAAGCCCGCTGCAGGCGCCGCCGTAGGTAGAAATGTTTTTCAGGTGCCACGCCCAAAAACGTCCATTTTGAGTCTCCAAAAAATGTAGGCATAAAGCCTTTTCAATTCGAGTTTCGCCAAAACTATGCAAAGAAAACGCGCTGTAAATGGTTAGTGGACTGGCCTTGTTTTTCTGAGGCATTTGACACATTATTTAAATCAATATACCCACGTTTACTCTACACATTTCCTTCTTCACCAAAGAATAAGCATAGCCAACAATACATTTTAATTTTATGACGACACCTGCAGAGCCCTGAGCCACTAATAATTGTCATGGATTTTTTTATTAAAATATCGAGGTGTTCCTTCTAACCAACAAAACTAACCCACAAAGAAAACAACAACTCCTTGTATAGGTACTAAACTAACTAAACTTTCAAAACTATAACTAAAAGCGCAGGGCGTCAAATCCCAATCTCACACAAGAATAGGACACATGGAAAAGGGAACCTGAGATTATTCTTATTTATGGCTGGCCAATGCCGGTGTTGTATTATCGGGTTTCAGTTTCTTGCAAAAAAAAATGCTTGGCGTTATTAATACCCAGATATCGAAATATTAATAAATTTAGGGATGCCCCATGTACTGTATTTTAAACATTATTAAATAATAAAGCTTTCTTAACCAAACCCTGCAATGATGTAACTTATAATCGCTTTCAAACCAATTACTAAAGCGCAAAAAAACAATAACAATATGATCCTTTGTAAAAAAGAATGTCTATCAAATATTAATTAAAGAGAGCACATTTTGGCAACAGCACTTATCGTTGCGTCGCGTCGGCTCGGACCATCTTCGCATGCTTTGTCTCTTTTCTTTTTATGTAACGTTTCATTTGGCTGCCTTTTTTCAAGCACTGCTTTTCGCATCCATAGTAAATCCAGTATTGACGTTATAAATGCATGCCTTCGGTTTGTTATGGGATGCTTTTTAGCGGATTGCCGTCGGAGAATATTATTATACCGTTTAATATAGGTAGCGTAATATGAGTGGTAGACTGCGATGTTTTTCTATAATATAATTAATATTTTAATTGGCGCTTAAGATCAGCTTTTTAAATTTGGATTATACTTATTAGTAAAATTATAATTTATATTATAGGGATTAAAATTAAATGGGAAAATACAAAAAATGTCAAAACTTTAGGGTAGGCAATGCATTTGTGCTTTCATTGTGTGCACGCCACTGGGTGAAGGTAGCAATTAACTGTATAATTAGCTACAAGCAATTAAAGGAGTGGACTGTATAAAAATAGGGTGTTGGGGTTTTAAACATTGATTATGTGAATTGAAACTCGATAGGTATGTTAATGTACTTTAATGATGCAATTATGCATTTGCAAATGATGTGAAAAATATAAGTACAATTTTTAAATACTTCTTAATCTACTTCCATGCATTCAATAATTCACTCACATAAAAACTAAATACAAAAGGGTGCTTAATTAAAATAAGTACTACAAAGTCTAGTTTTGTTATATACCTACTTTAAAAATGGAACTTTGTCTTTAAATTTCAAACTTTCCTTTCACTCTACAAACTACCTTGATTTTCTCGTTTCTCCACTATTGTCGTAATAAGGGGTAACCGTTTAGACCACACATTGGATTCTTATAGCTGGGATTTGAATAGATTTTCTCTACTGCAAATTTGCAGACGCCATTTTACAGTTTCTTCAACTCAGGTACGCCGAGACGCTACGTTGCTTCTGGCCATATAGGAAAGATTAGTGGAGAAAAAGGCAACCAATTGTAAGGTAAACATGAATCCTCCACAACAATATAGAACATATCTACATAAAGAATTGCGTTACAAAATGCCTAAGCCAGGTTTTTGTCCAACGTGGACAAAAATAACAGAGGTACACTAAATATTCTCTAATATTTGTGCCTACAATCGGAGAATTTGTCTAAAAGGATGGGACCTTTTGGCGCGAAGAGGAGAACGAAAATTTTTCGTTCTTGCTTGAGTGAACGTGAAACTTGGACTGAAATATGATCTTTCTTACGATCTCGGGAGGGACAATAACGCGGGAAAGTTACGCGTTAGTTTTACCTGAGAGGGGGAAAACACCTTTCTTTCTTTTACGCACTGCTGTTTACTGACGGAGACACGAATATATTAAATTGAAAACGCTTGGATTGAACCCAATTGAAATGACAAAATGACATTTAGCTGTATAGGTTTGGACTAAGGGGCACTGAAGAACTAACATATGCTAATTTAAATGCACAAATTGGGTTGTACCCGGGGTGAAATAAATCTGTTTTTAGTTTAATTGCGGTTCATTCATACATACAGGGTGTTATCACCAAACTATACGCCCCTTAAACATGGCAACATTACATTTACGACACTAAAACGTAACCAAGTTATGATGTAATGTTTTTTAAGTGTATCCCGAACATTTATGTTACGACACCATTACATCCAATGTCCCTTTCATGAACGTTGTCTATGTTACCTTGCATTCGGAAAACGTTAGTATTACGTACCCATTAAATATGATAATAACATTACATTTACGATAATAAAACGAAACTAAGTTACTATGTAATGTTTTTCAAGTGTATCACAAACATTTATGTTACGACATTATTACATCTAAAATTCTTTATATGAACGTTGTCTATACTACATTACTTTCGGAAAACGTTAATATTACGTACCAGTAATGCTAGTGAAATTACCTTATTTTTCCAGTTAGTACCCATATTACAAGAATCTTACGTCACTGTTGCATTGCTGCAATATCATATATTCATACTAAAAGCGTTAAAATAGAATATAGATTAACGTTATAAAGATATAGTCAATTAACTTTGGGAGGTAGAGCAGTTTACAAAATTTGTAAACAGTGCAACTTAGCTAAATCTAATTATTTAATGTGTTCAAAAATTAATCTTGCAAGCTTAGTATAATAATCCGGTATGTTGGGTCTAGTACCATATCTAAAATATATTAATTATCGAATCTTGTTATAGTCCAGTGACATATTTCATACTAATTTGGTAATATGGTACGGTAGAACTTCGATCACACATGTACAGCCTGGTACAAAAAATATTGAAATATAATATAAGGTTAGCTGGATGAAATGCACATTTCAGATACTAGATCAATTAAAACTTCTACTCGGATCATAATTTCCTTTTATTTGGTAGGTATAGGTAATACTTATTTATTTCACTGCTTATTTAATTCACCCTCTTTTCTTCATTTGATTAGCGAAGCGGAACTAATCCCCTACCACGCATTTAAAGTCTCTCTCAGATGTTTGTGGAAATGACGTTTTAACGCTTCCTGAAAAATATAAAAAAGTCTGTGCAAAAACTGAGTTTGATGAGTGGAAATATAATTATGTTATAGAAAGAACTAATTCAAAACACACAAAAAAAAAGAAAGAAACTGTTGTACAAAAACAGACTTTATGAAAAGATTCCTAATTTGAAATATTTAAAAAGAAAATATTGCTTATAGACAAAATAATGTACATAAAGGGTGTAAAAGTGCCCTTGCCAGAACTGTGTACTAAAAATATGTACTCAGTATTCAAGAAGTAAACTGACTTTCCACATTTGTAAATAACTAGCTTTTGAAGCACTTCCTGACGTTTTAGAACCTATTGTATAATTTCAAGAAAAAAAGTTAATAATTAAAAACATACATTCTTTAAAAATACCGTAATACCTACATGAAACATGAATTTGTTCTTTACATTAATAAAAATAAATACCTTTATTTACATTTTCAAATTTTCACAAAACAGCATAAAAGTTACCTCTTAATGTGTCCATTAATACAGTGTCCCTCATCATAAAGTTGTTTTTTTGGCCTGTCCATGAGCACAGTACCCCTAAATCATTCGATATCAAGAAATAATATCTTCTTGTAGTCAATTTGATGTGATTTGTATTACATTATTTTTACATTTAAATTAACTGCTGAGATATTGCTTAAAAATTGTTCTGTCGTTACCTTCATGATACGTTTCTTAATTGTATAATATTAAATGTTGATGCTACGTTGTGTAAATTGTAGCAGAAACGATAATGAATCATTCTTAGATACGTAATATCTATTACTTAAAGTTAACATTACATTTATGTTCTCATAGTGTTCTCGAGATGGACGTTGTAATTGTGTATCTAAATTGTAATATAAACAAATATGGAACGAAACTTGGAAATGTTTAAAACGGAACCTTTATTAAACGTTATCTAACGTTTTTTTAACGTACCATGTTTAGTGGGCGGTGAAAAACGATAATTTCTACACGTGTTGGGGTGTTTCCCCAACAGTTTCCAATTATTGCTTCAATTTGCTGCATTGTATTGCGATATACAGGAGATATATAATTTTACTTCATCTGGAATATGTCATTTACAATGTGTTTCCACGAACCTTTTGAAGTGATTGTTTTTCAACTTGTCTAAAGGAATATTTTTTGCTTTTAACAGGGCACTGCAAAGATCTATATTTAATTCTTGTTGTTCATTAAGATCGAAAGTAGATGCTTTAGAAGAACCAATTGTTTGTTGTCTAAACTTAGTTACTTTATACTTTTCACGTGTTTGGTGTGTATTTTTGTTTTCAGATGTTGAACTATGTCGTACTTCTTAATACACTGAATCTACAATAAAGCACTTTTTAGCCGCCTTTGTTAAAAAATGCCGCGAGTATCACAGTACACATGATAGAAGTGATAAGAAAGTGTGAGAGAATCATATACGTTATCTCTCTTGCGAGACGAAAACTTTATTAACCATTTCATGACGCTACGCTGTCTTGAAAAATCACTCTCATGCAGGCAAAGAAGTATTCACTTTAAAAACATTTGCATTCGATTCGTGACTCAATCCCCGATCTAACGCGGTTAGTTTCACTTAGTCTCAACTTATTTTAGTTATATGAGTCGGTTCCGATACGGTTAGTTTTTGTGTTGTCTACGATAAAAAATCTCCATATTGGCAGGCTATTCGTATTTAATTCGTATTATTAATAATCAGTAATACATAAGAACTGAATTTTTATTGGAAATAAGTGAGAAGAGCTAATATTAAAAAAAAGTTCAAAATAAGCAAGAATTTTAAATTTAGGTTCTATCTTAAGTGAATAAGCTTAAAATTTGGAAAAAGCAAAAAAAAACCATTTTTTCGGAAAATAATTGTGTTTTTTACTTAGGTTATACATAGATCAATGTTACTGATGACTGCTTACAAGATGTGGCAAAAGCAACAAGGCTTAAAATCCGATCTTTATCAATAACAATTACCGAACCGGGGTCCACAAGCTTAAAAACACCCGAAAACCATTTCTCAAACACGTCGGCATTCATGTCTTCATGGTAGTCTCCCGTTCTTGGCGACTCGAACACGTTGAGACCACCATTCAAAAAACCAGACTCGCTCCCAATGTGTGTAATAATCAGGCGACAACCTTTCCCAGAAGGATTATTTAGTCCTCGAGAAAACCCAGAAACGCATCTCTTAAACATTTAACATTTAAATCCTGCCATACTTTCGATACTGTATGCCCCTCATTTAACCACGTTTCGTCGGTGTAACAAATTTTTCGCACTCTTTCTCGAAAGTTATGTACTTGTTCCAAAAATTTTCGCCGCAAGATTACTATTTTGCTTTTTTCAATTAAAATACTTTTCCGGTTACCCTTTAAATAACGAAAATTCATTTCACGTTAAGTCCTTTTTAAAATCCTTAGTGATTGATATCTTTGGCAAAGATGTATCTTGCTTAACTTCACTCATAATTTTAGGTATTTCATTTTCGAAAAAAAATGCGTGCACTTTCTGACGAATTTTGTATTCGTTATCGAGTATAATCCTTTTGCGATCTCTAGTCTCACGATTTTCTTTGTTCGCATATTGGAGACCTTTTAATACCCTATACACCGTACGAGATAAAATCTTAGTTAATGTTGCGCATAGGTACCTGGTCGGTACAAACAAATTAATTTACTTAACTTATTTTGACCACAAAGGTGAAGGTAGCAATTAACAGTATAATTGCTACTAGCAATTAAAGTAGTGGACTGTATTAGAATAGGGTGATGGGGTTTTGAACATAGACTATGTGAATTGAAACTCGATAGGTATGTTAATATACTTTAATAATGCAATTAATGTAAACATATAAGTACAATTTTTTAAATACTTCTTAACCCACTTACATTCATACATACTCACATAGAAAATAACTATACAAAAGGTTTATTAAAATTAGGAATATCTACTAAAAAGTCTTGATTGTTTGATTTAAATCTAGTTTTCTATCTTTCTTACTTTAATGCTTAGATCTCCAACTTAGCAACTTTCACACATCGCACCTTTAAACTTTGACTGCTTTACCTGTATCTTCAAAAGGGACTATGGGGAGAGATTTCACTAGTTACTTTCCAACTTCCTTTCTTTGTTTTACGGAAACCATAACATCCCGCTTTCACCTTGCTTGCAGAAATTATTCGACCAGGAATGTCAATCCGCCATCTTATGTTCAATTTTCCAAAGGGGACGCTATCGTTCTAACTTCGAAGAATTGCTTAAAAAAGACCAAAGGAGGTATTTGTCCAATCTTGGACAAAGATAACTGAGGTGCACTAAATATTCTCTAATATTTGTGCATACAAGAAGAGAAATTGCCTAAAAGGGTAGGACCTTTTGGCGCGAAGAGGCACTTGCTAGAGCGCGGTGACGAGACCGATCTAGCAACGTGGAGTGTTAGCAGAGTACTGACTCGATTAATTTCTTTCGTTGAGCTGGTCGCCTAGCGGCAAAACCACATAATAAAAGTAGGCGGTAACACATACCGAATTCATTTGAGATTAAAAGGGTAGAAACAGTTTTCTTTCTTTATTTGACAGACTATTGTTCACAATACTGACTGAGACAAAAATACATTAAATTGAAAAGGATTACAAACGTTTTCCTTTACGAGTGAAGAGTTACTATATTGTAATCTATTATACTGACAGTACTGGTGTACAGGTTCGAACTAAGGGATCGTCCGTCCAGGTTTGGACTAAGTGGTTTTGAAGAACTGGCATATGCTAATTTAAATGCACAAATTGGGTTGTACCCGGGGTGAAATATATCACCAAACTATACGGTGAAAAACGATAGTTTCTACACGTGTTAGGGTGTTTCCCCAATAGTACCTCGGCGGCATCCGACACAGTTAGTTCTGGATTACGAGCTCGAATACCTTCATAGACGTTTTTAATCATTTCTCGTTCGTTTGATGTTAAATGGTGAAATATTGGTTTTTTGGGAGGTGAGCCACTACTCGAAGGATCGGTTTGCTCCATTTTTATACAAACACGTAAACAAATTAAAAGTTCACACAGTAATAAATTAATAACAATACGTTTTAAAACTAAAGTTTTTTAAACAACAAATAACAACTTTATCAACTTTTAAACAATAGCAAATAACAACTTTAAATACAAGACAACGGCGCTAAACAATAATAATTAATGATACATTACTTAAATATTTGAAAACTGTCAAAAACGCAAATGTGGCGCCTATTTTTACACCTGTAGTGGAGCAACACCGTGTTGCCAGCAATTTTCGTCTAGCCGCAGCCACTGTAAACAGCTGATTAGATTTCCTTGGCCTCAAAATTTGGCAGCGTAGCCTCTGCGGTGGCTTTAAAGCGGTACACAATTTGAAAGGTGCGGATTTTGAAGATTTTTTTTGATTTGGAAACAGGGGAATTGCGTGATAAATCATTGTGCCGATGCTAAGTTATTGTTTCCGGTTGAATCGATGAGTCACTGAAAATTATATTGGACTTAGGGTATAATAGTCAAAACAAAATAGAAAAAGGGAAACAAATATCAATATTATAAAAAATAAACATGCCTACTGTAGTTTTTAATGCTAAATTCAGATTTAGAAAACAGTTTTGTTTACTATTTACTGGTGGCAACATTGCCTGAGTGGTATGACTGAAATGTCAAACTTTGATTTTGGCGGGAAACTGACTTGACACCTTGACAGAAGCGAAAAGACGCCGACTTCGAATTTAGGCTCCAAATTAGATTAGGCCATATTTTTAGTTTTTATGGAAATTATGTTCTCTTAAGTGAAATTAATGTGTTATTCGTTGATTCGTGTCTGCTTTGGTTTATCTCACTACAGTTCAGGTGTGGGGTATAATAAGAAATCGGTGAATAAGCCAGCAGCAGAAGAATGGACGGCAGAGCGTCATTAGCCCTCCTTTGCACGGGTGGGTCAATTATTACGTGGATGCACGGGTGAGGCCTCTCAGGATCAAATCTTTTAAAACAAATTTTTTTATTTTAATTTTAGATTTTTTGAAATTGGTAATGGGTTGTTGTTTGGAGCCATTTTACCTTATAATTATATATTTAAAAAAAAAATAATTTGATAAGATTTGGCAAATATCAAAAAAAAGTAAAAATCTGTAATTTTGTGACGTTTCGGTTTAGGTCAGTATTAAAAAAAAATTACACATAATATTAACATTATAGAGCTTTATTACTACAGAAAAGGGTATAAACATTTAATTAAAATATTAGTAAGCAATGAAAAAAAATCGTAACAAAAAATGCAGCGCTTTGAATTTAAGCAATAAAATTTAGGATATTTTGTTTGCACACTCAGTACAACATGCTGTGATATGTTCCATACAAAGCCATGATTTACAAAACTTGCAAAAATACCTAGTTTTTCTTCTTTTACAGTATTTGCAGTAGCCTCTTTTATTTGGTGGTGGATCTTGTTGATCTTCGAAAGTGACTCCAGCATATTTCGCAGCAGTTTGTCGGATGCTTCTGGGTAAATTTTGCATTGTTGCTCGTTTCGCAATGTTTTCTTTTACTAACTCCAGGGCCAATTGTTTTAAAAATAATCTCCTACATGACGTATCAGGATTATTATGTCTTGTAACGACAAAGGCGTTAATCCCAGCAATGTTTAACATCCCAAAAAAAATTACTAATGGCCACCTTTTGGTACCTCTGGCAACATTATATGATGAACTCATTTTATCCACTACATCAACTCCACTTTTTGTACCGTTGTAAAATGTGTTTATTTCAGGTTTTTGTGCAACCCCTGTTGTGTCATCAATTTGATCGTCATGATGTAAAGACGAAATGAGTAAAACATTTTTGGCCTTTTTAGGAGCATAGGATACTACAGTTATGCAACTTCCAAAAGCAAAAATCGAAGAAGGCACTGGTCGGTCTCTTATTTGCGTTACAATAGCTGGAAGCTCGCGCTTATTTGATTTTATTGTACCTACAACGGTTAATTTGTGTTCTTTGAGAAGTTTTTCAATTATAGGGTAACTCGTGAACCAACGATCCATAGTAATATTTCTTCCTGAACCTGACAGATGCTGGCACATTCTAAGAGTTACGGCTGCTGTAGAATTGTCTACTCTAAAAGGACCTTCCGGCTGCACACCAGCGTAAATTTCCATATGTGACGTAAAAAATGTTCTTGCATCAACAGTTGAAAAAATTTTGATCCCGTATTTACTGGGTTTATTAGGGATATACATACGAAAACCGCACCTTCCCCGAAAAGCCAGAAGCATTTCATCTAGTGTAACATATTCTCCCACTGAGTAATGCAACTTACAATTTGTATTAAATAGTTCAAAAATTTCTCGTATGGCTGCCAATTTATCAGTAGTCATTCTCTCCTGTCTTGTATTTTTGTTATCAAATCTTATAGCTCTCATAAGAAATCGAAATCTTCTTTGTGACATAGCAGCTACAAAAATTTCGGACCCCATGCCATCATCTCCATAAAACTCGCAAAGATTCTTTCTTGCACCTCGTTCTATTCCCGCACAATATAACAAGCCAAAAAAAGCTTTTAATTCTACCTTTGTAGTAGGAAGGGCATCATGTTTGTCTTTGTATTTAGTTGCAATTTCTTGAATATATAGGTTGGTATATTCTACTACTAGATCAACGATCCTATCAAAAAAAAGATTCCAAGAGTTAATGGGTGTCATGGAGTTTTTTGCTTCTCGAATAGTACCAGGTAGGTGAGAAACTATATTTTCTTGTCTTGTTCGAACATTACGTGGTGGAGCAATTTTACGCCATTTGGTACCGTCCTTCCCAAAATAAAATTGGCGTCTGTCATTTTGATCTTCTAGCTCAGTTTCACTCTCCCATTCTTGTTCGGTATCCGTTTCATGGTCACTAAATTCTTCATGGTCTGAATCACTCCCTGAACTTTCGGAATCAGGTGCTACTTCGATGTCACTGGGAACAGTATCATAAAGATAAGTTAAACGTTGAACCTCTTTTTCATAGGGATCCATTTGTTTGGGAAACACACTACCCAAACAAGATCAAAATGCACTGCATTTACCTCAACTAATAAATAAAATTCAAAACACCTTTATCGCCATATTTTAAACCACCCCCTGTACTTACCTAATGCGTTACCCGGGTGAGACGATGTCAGAAGTGACAATACAGAAAAAATTCTTCTCGCGACGCGTGTAAAAAGATAGAAAATTACCTCTTGCTCCGCGAAGTATAATATTATTGCTCAAGTTACTCATGTATTCTCGTTTAGACAGCTCCCACAATTAAAAAATGTCTTAATGCGCTGTGAAGATTGAAATAAATTCATTCAAGTTTATTTCCAAGTTGAAGTTGAAGTAAAGTGCCAGCCCGTATAATGCAACAAAAGGGATGATATGTACCTGTAAAACCAGACACGGATGAAGATATATCTTTGTTGACTGTTTCCCAAAGATAACCGGTAAATTAGTCGAGTACGGGTGACTGTCTTTGGTGAAATGCGTTCTGGTTTCTATATATAGAAAACTCATGTAAATATATTGTTAGTAGTAATTGATTTAATGATAAAGCCTTTTAAGTCAACGTCACTGTCAAGGGTTTATGGACGGAATTAAACATGATATAGATACCTGCTCAATTTAACATTTATTTCCTTGATTTTGTAAATTTACACCATTCCTAGTTCCTATTCAATTTAGATTAATGTATGAATGAAGCTGAATGTATGTGTAGTTATTTAAGTTAGTAGATAAGAGTTGTAAATATTTCAACCTTAACATTGTTGTTGATTTGTTGACCTTTGCCTTTTTTACTGTCAACAAATAATAAATATTATTATTATATTTACATTTGTGTCTCTTTTACCGGTTTCAGTCATTCAGTCAGATTCTGTTAAATATAACCTAAACTACGCAGTAAAAATTAACCTGATCCGATTAAAGTAATAAAACTGACAATTTACTAGTAATTAAATAAGAGGTGAATCAGTGCTTATGGTGCTGATCTTAAAAAATAAGATTAGGCATCCAATGTCGAATTAAAGTCATCTCTGACTAGTTTCTAGACTTGTAGAAACAAGCTAGAACCCTGACTTTAGATGCGTCAAGTTAGATACGGAAATTTAGCTCTGTCCGCTATACCATTGTATAATTTAATACTAATTTGCAGTGTAATTTTAGGCACAACTCACACACAATACTAAAATCAAATCTAGAAAAACTATCCAAAGCAAAACGTTTGACAATCACATAAGCAAATGTCATAAAAGTGAAGCAAGAGCACAATTAAATTTTTATCGCATTACGGCGAAACACCGATGCGAATTCAGCAAATTACCGTAGCCTCAAACCTCACAGGAATAACAGTGGCGTGGTAAAAAATCGCTACCAATAAAAATTACATATTCGGACGGGTGAGGCCTGTGAGTGCAGACACAACTACAACTAAAGAACGATTTAGGTTTTTACAATACAAAATTAGTCAGTAATACCTTTTTGCAAGTATGAAAGGTACCTAGGATTTCGGGATTATAACTCAAAAAATTAAAAAGCTTTTATCATATTCCATATTGACCTGGACTGATAGGCCTCACCCGTGCAAAGGAGGGTTAGGACACGATGGCACGAGGTGGTCTCCCAATCCCAATGTAGACCCTCGACGACGAAGTAATTTGGACGTGGAAGATCTGCAAGGTGTATTATAATTCATGACCTTGCCCACGCAACTGTTCGAGGTATTTTGTTGCATGATGAGCAGAGGGACGCTAGAACGAGGCCCCAACTGGTACGAAACCGTCAAGCTACCGAGTAGCAGGAGTCAGCAACCCATTCTCTAATAAGGAAATCGCCTCCCTTCTACCCGAGTTTGCAGGCATTACAGGTGAGAACGTAGAATCATGGATCCAAAAATTAGATGCGGTTCAAGCAGTTTATGGTGTCCCGGATAAGATTATGCAGCTTATTTCAATTGGTAAGCTTATGGGAGCTGCAAAAGAGTGGTATCATTCAAAAACGAGCCACATTATTATGGAATGGTATGCGCTTAAAGCTGAATTCAGAAGAATGTTTTCATCAAGACCGGACCGAGTGACACTGATGAAAATCTTTTAGGGTAGACGATGGAAAAGGAATGAATCTTGCGCTGTATATTTCCATGACAAAGTGAAGTTAGGTAATATAGTGGGATTGAGTGATGAAGACTTGATTGATTATATTATAGATGGGTTTGAAAATACCAATTTACAAAGTCAAGCTAGAATGAAGTGTTTCGGAAGTCTAGATGAAATGTAATGAAGGTAATGAGCAACATTTCAAGAAGTGATCGAGGCCAGAAGGATGGATTTCCCATCTCTCCAATGAATATAAAGTCAAGGATAAAAACTGAACCGAATAATGAGTATTACAGTGGCGATGCTTTGGGGAAAAATGTCAGTATGCGTTGTTTCAATTGCAACCAGTTAGGACACCATGCAAATGTATGTACAAAGCCGTCAAGGCCCAAAGGTTCTTGTTATGAATGTGGTCAGTTAACTCACCGTGTCAAAGACTGTCCAAAATTAAAGGCTCCGAACGGAAGGTACAATGGAAAATCTTCAGACACCCATGTTGTACAACCAGCGCAAGTAGTGAACCCATATACTGTGTCATTTGATTATGAAGTTTTCGATGAACAATGTAAGTCGAAGTACAATTTAGTAGCCCTTATAGATTCTGGGAGTCCTATTAGTTTGATAAAGTCAAGGTATGTTCCAGTTTTTAATAACGCCGACAGAGACTATAATTTTACTGGTATTAATGGTTCTCGACTAAATATTTTAGGCACTTTCTGTACTATCATAAATATTAATAATATTTGCATTGATTTAAAATTGTTTGTAGTGTCTGACAGTACAATGTCTTATGCGGCACTTTTTGGTAGAGATTTTTTGTCAAATCCTAGTATTAAAGTTAGTTTAGGATATCCTGTAGAAGTAATAGAAAATGTAAGTTTGCATAGTAACACTTTAGAGTCTAGTGAAGATAAATTTGTCAACCAAATTATGAATATTGACATGGAAGAATCTGTTAACATGAATCAAAATTTAAATGTATGTCCTCAAGTAAGCTTTGATATTTCAGAAAAACTTAAAGAACTTCATAATGATGAATATATTTTAAAATGGGGTACTGATTTTATAAAACACAATTTTGAGATGGTCATTAAATTAAAACATGACCAGCCCATTACTTCTCGCCCTCGTAGATTATCTTTTTCAGAGAAAGAGTCATTAAGGAAAATATTGGATAAACTGTTGGCTGACAAGGTAATTAGAGCTTCTTCCTTCACCTTATGCGAGTCCCATTGTACTAGTCCACAAGAAAAATGGGGAGATGAGACTGACAGTAGATTACCGTGCCTTAAATAAACTTATGATTAAAGATAATTTTCCCACCCCCTTGATTGATGATCATCTCGATCAGTTAAGAAATAAGAAGTATTTTACAACTCTGGATTTGCAAAATGGTTTCCATCATGTTCGAGTAGCTGAGTCTTCGATTCCTTATACTGCTTTTGTGACATGTTTTGGTCAATTCGAGTATGTAAAAATGCCTATGGGTTTAACAAATTCGCCTAGAGTATTTCAGCGCTTTACTAATAAAATTTTTGAACAACTTATAAGAGATAATAAAATTTTACTGTACCTTGATGATATTTTAATAGCCATTAGTGATATTGAAAGTCATTTTCAGATTTTGAAACAAGTCTTTATTCTGGCTAGACAGTATCAATTAAAATTTCGGTTAGACAAGTGTTTCTTTTTATACACTGAGATTACTTACCTGGGTTATTTGATTAATGATCTCGGAATCAGGCCTAGTGTGGAGAATGTTGAATGTGTGTTGAACTATCCAATACCAAGGTCATGCAAAGAGGTACATAGATTTGTATGTTTGGCATCCTTTTTCAAGCGTTTCATCTCAAACTTTTCAATAATTGCGAAACCTCTATATGATTTGATTAAAAAGAATGCAGAGTTTAAGTTTGAGGAAGAACAGTTTAAAGTTTTTGAAATGTTAAAACAGAAATTATCTTCCCAACCAATTTTGGCAATTTATTCTCCAAAGCTCGAAACTGAGTTACACTGTGACGCTAGTTCGATAGGATTTGGTGCAATACTATTACAAAGACAGGAAGATGGTATATTTAAGCCCGTATTTTACTTTAGCCATAAAACTTCCCCTGCAGAGTTGAAATACCATAGTTTTGAGCTTGAGACTCTATCTGTAATTTATGTCATAAAGAGATTCCATATCGATTTATCTGGCATTCATTTTAAATTATAACTGATCGTGAAAGTTTTCAGTTGACTTTGAACCGACAAAACATAAACCCAAGAATTGCAAGATGGGCTTTGTTTTTGCCAAACTATGATTATGTAGTAGAACATCGCCCTGGAAAGAAATGGCTCATGTTGATGCCCTTAGTAGGTGCTTAAATATTTTTGTATTGGAGGGAAACACTTTTGAACAGACTTTATCAATTAAACAATCCCAAGACAATGACATCTGTAAAATTAGAGATCGTCTAAGTGAAGTTGAGGATAAATTGTTTGAGATGCGAGATGGTTTAATATATCGAAAAGCTCAGAACGGTAAACTTTTGTTTTATGTCCCTAGTCAGATGGAAAATAATGTTATACGAACGTGTCATGATGACTTAGGTCATGTAGGATTTCATAAAGTTGTATCTAATTTAAGTAAAGTTTACTGGTTTCCAGGACTACAGGAAAAAGTTAAGAAATATATTGTAAATTGTCTCAAGTGCATTGAATATTCATGTAGCTTAGTCGAAAACCGGAAGGATACCTCCAGAGCATTCCAAAAAGGAAATCTTCCATTTCAAACCATTCATGTGGATCATTAGGGGCTCTTGGAAAAAACTGGGAAAGGTTTTAAGTATATACTTTCAGTTGTCGATGCTTTTACTAAGTTTATCAAGCTTTATGCTTGCAAAACAACGAAATCAGATGAATCTATTCGTCATTTAAAGTTATATTTCCACACGTACAGTAAACCTCATCGTTTAGTCTCAGACCGTGGAACCACTTTTACAGCCAATTTGTTTAAGGAATTTCTATAGCAAGAGTGTGTTAAACATATTTTAATCGCTACAGGCACGCCACGCGCAAATGGCCAGGTCGAGCGGTTTAATCAACTCCTAAATTCAATTTTTTCTAAGATTACGGAAGATCCTTCAAAATGGGATAGGTATTTACATGATGTTGAGTTTGCAATAAATAATACCGTATGTCGTTCTACTGGGGATACACCTAGTAAATTATTATTTGGTATAGATCAAGTTGGAAAGGTTAACGATATCATTAGACTTATTTTGGATTCTTATTCTGATGTGGACCGAGATTTAGTTAATATTCGTGAACAGGCTGACAATAACATAAGACTTCCCAATATAATGAACAGCATTATAATAAAAGTCATAAGACCTCTAGAAAGTATAATATAGGTGATTTTATTGTAATTAGAAATGTTGATTGTACTCCAGGAACAAATAAGAAACTGATTCCAAAGTTTAAAGGGCCTTACGTTGTAAAAAAAATTCTGGATAATGACAGATACCTAATTGAGGACATAGAGGGTTTTCAGGTTACTCAAATTCCATATTCAGGAATTGTTTGCCCCGACCAAATGAAACCATATTTTTAACAAATTCTTCTATTTAATTTAAGTACTTATTGCATATTTTATAATATTACAAGTATTTCCAATAGGGTTTTGATATCTATTTAGAGGTGTATTTATAGTTATGGTCTGAATTAGAGATTTAACTGGTAGTCATTGAAAACGTGTTTGATTATCTTTATGCACTTATGTTTTAAGAGAAATAGCTCGTTATGTTTTTAGCTTTCATGTGGGTACCCAATTTCAATTAGGATGTTCTTTATGATGAATCTTATGCTTATGTAACTTTGAAATTACGTGTAGAGGAATCTTATGTATTATGACTTATGATAAAACTTGTGTTGAACTTAGCCTTATGTTAATCTTATTGTGAAACTGAAGAGTTATGTTAGCTGCTTTGTATTGTGTGTGACAGGTGAATATCTCATGTATTGTCCGAGGTCGGCCAATTGTCAGGATGACCGAGCTGTAGTATTTAATGCTAAATTCAGATTTAGAAAAACAGTTTTGTTTACTATTTACTGGTGGCAACATTGCCCGGGTGGTATGACTGAAATGTCAAACTTTGATTTTGGCGGGAAACTGACTTGACAGAAGCGAAAAGACGCTGACTTCGAATTTAGGCTCCAAATTAGATTAGGCCATATTTTTAGTCTTTATGGAAATTATGTTCTCTTAAGTGAAATAAATGTGTTATTCGTTGATTCGTGTCTGCTTTGGTTTATCTCACTACACTACATTTAAAAAAATAAATCAAATGCATTTAACCAAATAATAAAACTTTCAATTTGGCATAACCTAAAACTAAATACATAAACTGCATCCAGTATATTTTTTTTGGATGGTAGTTCTCAAAACAGGGTATTTGATACAATGGCGCATCACAAGGTGGACACATACAGTGTGTCCCAGATTTAGCTTACATGTATTGCTGTCTCGGAAACTATTAGGGCTACAGTGTTGGTTAAATGAGGAAAGTTTTAGACAATTTAATTTCAAATTCAAATTTGCCTTAAGATTTTATATTTATCTCTTATGGTTTTTGAGATAATTAAGAAAAATCAAAATGGTGCATTTTTAACTTTTGCCCGCAGCTCGTAAACGACTGTTTTTATGCTTGTATGATTAACACATTATTAGGACACTTTTATAAGAGGAATTTAATTCAAGTAAAAAAATATTTTTCTAGCTTTATTTGTTTTTGAGACATTTACAAACACTTTTGTTTTTCATACGGACGCCATATTGGATTTTTGCAGTTTTGAACAGAGCTCCTCAAGAGCTTTTCCAATGATGTATCACACGTCTAGGGTTTATTCTTCCTTAAGCTCTAAAAACCAAAAATCATTGTTTTTTCGATAGTACCAATGCGTATTCGCCATTATGAATCGTCAGAGTTGATTCATAATGGCAGATTTCGGAATGCCACCTGTTATTACATAATAATCGAGTTTTGTTTATTATGTGATTTATTTTTAATTTTTATTCGTTCAGCTCTTCTGAACTTACTACTTAGTATGACTATGTTTCAAGAAAAAAACAATTGGGCCATGATAGGATTTTATTTTAAAGCTAACAGAAATACATGGCAGAAGCTGCAGCACATACATGAAAATACCAATTTCCGAAATGATATCAATAAAACCAGGGACATTTTAAATTCTTACTTAGGCCCTTGTTAGCTTACGAGTTTTTTTATGAAACCGAAACCCAAAACTTATACAAAAAATAATAACGCAAGAAATGCGACGTTTTTTTGTAATAATTATGACACCAAATGTTATCTTAGACGAATTAAATACAACTCTAGAACGAAAATGTACAAATAAACAAAAAAAAAAACAAAATCACAGCACATGTCTCCCACCAATTTCCACAAATTTTTAGCACTCCTCCAACATCTTACGAGTTACTCTTCGTAAGGTGTTTCGGTTTATTGTAGCACACATCCCGTACCCTATCTTCTAATTCCTGTCGAGTTTCGAATGGAGAAAACTCGTAAACCTCATTTTTCGCGTATCCCCATAAGTAAAAGTCGGGGAGTGGGATGCCCAGTGACCTGACTGGCCAAGCAATTATTGGAGATAATAGTGTTACCAAAATTATTTCTAAGGACCTCCATCATCTCCCTGATACTGTGGGCCGGACAGCCATCTTGGTGGAACCACAAATCAGGATCTCATTTGGCGGAACTGCATTTCTAATTGGTGGTAAAATTTGTTCTTGCAAGCGCAGCACATAAATTTTCACCAGAAATAAACGGTTCAATCAAACGGTTGTGTAAAACACAAAAATAAAAGTTTAATTCTATTGTGACACGTAATTTAAAGCCACATTTTAGATTAGCTATAATGCCACATCCAACATTAAATCCAAACCTTGTTTGTAGCCGTGTTTTTAAATGATGTGGATGTTGTGTACCCCACACATTGTGTGAAATTACGCAATTTGTGAATCGAGTTTCATCTGCCAGAGAACTTTGGATTGGAAATTGGGTGTTTGTTGACATTTGTTGATAAACCATTGACTTAGCGTGATTCGTCTATTGAAATCATTTCCCTGTAGACCTTGGACAATACGTGGTTTGTACTGATGAAAGCGGTGTTTTTTTTAAACCCGATACAAAGTTGATTTTGGAATAGCTGTATGTTCTTCCACTTTTGTCACCGATGTAGTGGGATCATCCCTGACGTTTTCTTTTAAGTCGCGTCTCTGGCTTCATTATTTTTTGTATAAGTTTTGGGTTTCGGCTTCACAAAAGATCAATAAGCTAACAAGTTCGTAGCTAAGAATCTAAAATGTCTCTGGTGGGGTTGATGCCGCTCCGGAAATTGTTCTTCGTATGCATGTGCGGCAGCTTCTGTATTTCTGTTAGTTTTAAAATTAAATTGTAGCATATCCAAGTTTTCTTCGTTGGAATAATTAACCGCGCCGTTGTAAATACTTGAAATCAACGTAAAGGTCTCATTAAAGACTTTTTAAAAAGAGAAATAAAATACGCTGTTTAATGCCATTTACGTTTCGAATTATAAGACTCGTCATCATTTGTGCCATAATGGCGGCGACGCGTCCTACTCGATGTCTACTGTCAAATAAATAAAAGTAAAAAAAAATTAAAAACAAGCTTTTATTTAAATGCACTAAAAAGAAGAAAATAAAATTTGAAGTAAATCGAACCCATTATTTTGTTACATTAAACATTTTTATATGATATAAAAGCGAGAATAGGTTTATCTTGACAAGTAATTTTTGCGACAAGCTTTTATATCATATAAAAATGTTTAATGTAACAGAATAATGGGTTTGATTTACTTCAAATTTTATGTTCTTCTTTTTAGTGCACTTAAATAAAAGCTTGTTTTTATTTTATTTACTTTTATTTATTTTTACTTTTTAGTATTATGGGATAGCAAAATCACACATTTAGTAAATATTATATTTTTATTTATATAACTTAGATTCGTAGTCTATAATAAAATTATTTGAACATCATATTTTGCGATTTTAAATGTAGTAATAAGAAATTAATAATATTTTAAGGTAGGGGAGCGAAGGGTAATTGCGAACACTTAAGAGAAAAAAACAATAAATCTGGATCTGTTGTTATTAGGTAACTTCCGATTGAGCTAAATGACAATGGGAATCCTAACGGATCAAATGTAATACCAGAAATGCGGCAAACTAATTATAAAACGAACCAAAAAAAACTTGAAGGAAATTAAAAAAGTTCGGCATTACCCGCAACTCTCGGGTAATGACGTACAGCTGGTGGGTAATCCCGAACAAAACAAAAAGTGAACACAAAATTGGATAATTATCTAATTGTTTTTACTGAACGCAAGTAACATCGCAAATATAATTTATAGGGGTATTTTTTCACCTACATAACTTGTGTACCCAGCCTCCCCAGGAAATACATCGATACCAAATTTCGTCCTTTCCATATTCCCCACAAACTAAACAGGGTTCTCCTGCATTGCCCTTAAAGTCCATGTTTTGGTGATCAATATTATCGAGTTCATCATCGTCGCACAGTTTACTCTCATCTATTTCATCTTCACTAGATAAATAGAAAACTTTTCTAACAGTCGTTTTTTTTTTAGTTTTTTGTTTTTTTGTTCCTCGTTTCTTTCGCTACTCTTTTTCTTTGTTTTTCTTCTAATACTGATTTAAAAGGTGTGGATGTGAGGATCTCAGACTTTTGCTTCTGGCGCTTAGTCAATGGTTGCTGTTTCGAATTTTTGCTTTCTTTAGTTGGTAAAGGCACAATATCTACAAACGAAGTGTTGCCCTGATCGAGATCGTTTTCCGAGTCGTTTTCATTAAGGTATTCTGAATTACCAACAGTACCAGTAGAGTAGTCGGGGAATTTTGAACAACCAGGCATAGGGTTAGAACAACTAGATACAGCTTCTGGTGGGATTTGGTTTTTTACAGGTGTTGACATTTCTTTTAGGGGCTTTTTAGTCGTATGAACTATTTCATTGATGTGTTGATTAGCGTCAGGTGGAGGAATATTTTCGGTCGTTTGCAATGACTGATTACTTACACTGTAGAAATCCTCTTCGCGGAATACACCAGGATCCATAGGAAAAATTCCTGCCCTTTCAAAACCTTTGATGGCTTTCTCTGCATTGGTGACTCTAATGTAGGCCTTTGTGAATATGGTATTAACATCAGTCATCAAAATTTTTTCATATGGTTTTGATTTCAAAAATAAGTCACATTCATTATCTAAACTTTTTTTAGCGATGAAAAAAATATCAAGTCTAAGGGTTGGATGCGATGTGACGTATGGGGAGGTATTGACAGCATAATGATTCCGCTACCTTTGCAAAACGCGTAAGACGGTAGTGATATATGACTTGCATGATTGTCTAAAATTAAGAAAAGGGGATTATCTTTTTGGGCATTATTAACTTTAGCGAAGTGTTTCAACTAAATGAGGAGCACCTCTTCTGTCACCCAACCACTTTTGGTACATGTATAAATTGAACCAGGTGGGCCATTCCGTTCTAGAGTTGGGGCCATTCTTTTTCTGGGGTAGATAAAAAATGGTGGAGTGTATGTTCCGCTTGTACTCATACAGCAACACACAGTGATATTCTTCCCTCTTTCACCACTGGTTGCTGCTCCAATTTGCTTCTCCCCTTTTAAATCAATTATGCGAGTAGGTCAATTAACCGTCGTGATACCGGTTTCATCTACATTAACCCTTAAACCGAAACATTGGTCGATAGTACATAATGAGAAACATCCGGTCACAGAGACCCGGCTCGACGCGCGCTGTAAATATCTACATTATATTTTAGTTTTTTATTTTATTTTGTTTTTTTAACAATAAAAAAACTGCTTTTATTAATATACCTTGTATTTAATAAACAAATGGGTACAAAAATAGCTACTAATCTTAGAACTAGTAAACAAAATATTTAAAAAGATAAAGTTACACAATTAGTACATACTTTTCTGCTGCACTCCAGACAAATGGGATTGCCACATTTTATGCATTTGTATGATGTTTTTCTCTCTTTTCGAGGTGGACATATCGAGCAGGTTTTGCGCTTCTGAAGTTTGTCTGACGGAACTTCTTCGGTTGA
>MU192818.1:3584-27091 GCA_016904865.1 Pissodes strobi | reverse complement strand
CATCGTAGTTTTAAACTAAATAATTTGTATGCCTACTTTTCATATTTCCATGATTTTTTTTGTTATTATGCAAGTGTTTTATCTTCACGAAGATTGGTTAAATAAAGTACCCAGTTCACTAACTAGATTAAAAAAAGATTATAATCAATCATAGCTTGGTGTGTAATTTCTACTTTCCTTAAAACAACTTTCTCTGAGTAGGTTTTTCAGATTATTAAGCATATTTCACTCACCCTTCCATGACTTTTTCAGGGTTATCAATTATTGCAATTTTTACTAACTAAAGATATCATTAGGATGCAACATCTTGCCCTGGCATGTATATTCAAAACTAACAACTTCACAAATCGTTGCCTCTCCTTGTAACATCTTCTCGTAGTGCATATTTGAAAAATATTTTTTTAAATAATCCACTGCATGATAAAAGAGTGTGCTTCATAGTAAAATCCCACACGCACCACATTATGAACCAGTTTTATCCCGAAGATAACTCATTCAGATCGCTATCTCCAATTTCACGAGATCTTATCACTTCATGTAAATAATTCCTAAACACGTAAATGTGTTTGAAAAGCATTCTAATTAAGGTCGATTTAGTCAGCATTAACGTACAAGGCGACAATTTAATATTTTAATTTGTTTATCAATACACAACATCAATAGAATTACAACCGAGTTGTACAAGAAAATTGCTTGAGACAGGTTGCCTGACCCAATCAGTTTATAGATTACTCACTGATTTACATTAACCACGTCAGACTTTCTAAACTCTAAGATTATAGACGCATGGCGTGTACATATATAAGTAAAATAAATCTAAAAGGTTTGCTTTTCAACTAAGTAAGCACATAATTTAAAAAAAATAATATAATATAATATTTAAACAACAAAATTACTGAAATATTTAACTAGCATAGGTCATTCCACAGGGTAATTCAAACATTTAAAAAAATCGAAGCGGAAATAAATTATTAAGCTATTTCTCAGAAGATTTATCAGAGAAAAAAAAATATCTGGTAATAGAAACTACAAGAACATTTTCAGCTGGAATCAAAACCTAACAATCGAAACAAATGTTCACATTCCTGTCCATGTTAATGAAATTTTTAACTTGGGCCCAAACCCTAATAATAAGTAATATCGAAGTTCCATTAATAAATCTAAACTCTGAAGCCAAAGACGATTTACCATCCAAGTATTTTTGTGTATTATATATATTGAAATCATGTACTTGCCAAAACTTCGATGTTTAAAGTGAAATTTTACCTCGAAATCTCAGATAAATGGGCAGCAACTACTGCTTATCGCTTAAGAAATTTCCATATTTTCCGATCCTGGTCAATTGCTTCATTTTCAAATCGTTTTACATGAGACTTCAGGAATAAATCAACTTACTTACCACAAAAACTATACGCATCGATATGCAAAAAATTAAATTTTACCACAAAGTCTGTAATAAAATCCGCCAGCCAAAACATTTCCACATTTCCGAACATGGCTCATTTTCCAGCCGCATACCGTTTTCAATGAGATTTCAGGCAAAAAATATATAAATCTACATATTCCAACCGAGAGCTCAGTCAAAATATTGAAAGTCGTATTCCTTCAAATTTCCTATAAAGCATCGAAAGCAAAGCTATTTACGCAAACTCGTAAAATTACTGAAATATTGAAAATTTTCGATATTTTTTGCAATTTTCTGCATGTTTCAATTTAACTTAGTATTTCCCGGGCTTGTACGGAAAATGTGTATAAGCCTTTTTCATAGTAGGAATCTCGAGGTTTGCGAATATGAGATTAATTTCTTCAAAATAGCTATCCGTTGGCTGGCACGAATGCTTAAAGTTCATGTTTCAAACTGAAAATCAAGAAAATCACCAACTTCGCATTTTCAATCGGATCGATATTCGGTTTTCCGGTAATAGAAGATTAAGCGGTGACGTGTCATATCAACACTCAAAATGACGAAAAGTTTAAATTCACTCCGTATAAGAGGCATATTCATTTCCAAAGTATCTTCTAATAAAGTTTTGGCGTTGATTCTCGTCAAGTAATAAGCTTTTCTAAAAGAAATAGTTTTTAAGACAAAAAATAAAAACATTTACCTACAAATCGACAGCGAGGATAGATTTGTACCTTGAAAAGTAGAGCATTTTCCAGTTGTTTTAGTGTTTTCAGCTTCATTAGGGTCACTAAATGAGCAGTTGAGCACTTTATACCCCTGGATCTCAGCCTAAGCGGCCTTATTCAAAAATACTACAACTGAAGTGGAGAAATAGGAAACAACATGAATCCTTTACAAGAATATAGAACATGTACTAGAATTCAATAGAAATTTTCCCGACATTTTCGAAACAGAGACATACCTACTTAGCGAGTTTTTCTTCTAGACATTCTCTATTGAACTGTCATCTCAGTTTTTCGATCCTTTTTAGACGCTAGATGTCCCAAATTGACCCCTTTATACACGCCGAAAAAATACTTTTCTGATTCTCACCAATTTCAACACGGTTCGGAAGAACATTAAAAGATTTTAATTTTTTCGATAGTTATTGTGTTATCTGAAACCGAAAATCGGATCACCAAAACAATAATTGACCATCTGTGGCCTCCAGATGTCGCCTAAAAACGTGCCAAATCTCAAATTTCCCCTCTTGGCCGTTTTCTCAAATGAGAGTTAAATAGCCAACCGTGTACAGCTTTGAGCATATTAATACGTAATGGCTCAATAACACCTCTACAAAAGGACAAAGTGTTCACAAGATTTTAGCTCGTGACGTCATGCATGTAGGCCTTGCGGGTAGAAGTTTAATCAGGATCGGGGTGCAATTGGTTGCAACGTTGCCAGACTACTACGATAGTAGCGAATATTAGGATGATCTACATTGCAATTTCTCCAATATTGTAAAAAATATATTTCCATAATATGTTCTTTCCCTTTTATAATGTGGTATTTCGAAATTTATTTATTTAAGTATCTAATAGGTACGTGCACTTTCCTAAAATAATACAGTGGACTCTCGATCATCTGCCGCTAGATAATCGGCGACGCCGCGCCGGCGGCGCTGCTGCGCGCTGTATAGAAAATCTCGACATGGGACCAAGTAGGTAAATAAGTACCTTTTAAATTTCGCACAGTATTACTAACCACCTCTCTAAATACATAAATACGTCCATATGTATTAGATACATTATTCATTATGCGTATTTTTAAATATGTAAAACAATATATTTTGGACTGTTGGACCTGTTGCTTTTGACTTGTGTTTTTAATTGTATGTTTTTCTCTCGTTTTCTGCTCGTTTTTTGGTAACTGATACTTTGTATAATAATTATGCCTCAAAAGTATTGTATTCCTGGCTGTAACGGAAACTATACAAATGGACCTAAAGTTAATGTTTTCGGTTTTCCAAATGACGTAAGTTTACAACAAAAATGGCTAAAAGTTATACTCCGAGATAAGTTTGAGTCCACAAATAACACGGAAGTATCTGAAGCTCATTTTCCTGAAGGTAGGATAATAAAAAGAACAAACACTGGTAAGTTTTGTACAATAGATTTACTAAAATCAGGGCTAAAAAAAGACTGTATACCATCTATTCTTTAAATTGCCCTAGTTACTTATCAAAAAGTGTCAAAATACGGCCAAGTAAAGATGAAAGGCTCAAAAATATTGATGAGTTAAATTTGTCAAAAGGCCTTGAAATACACAAAATTGAGTTTGAGAAGCGCGAAAAAATCATACATTTTGATAATTTTGGGGAGTTTATTGTCAAATTTTCTACATTTCAATTACCCCAAAGATTGGAAATTTCAAACAACATGATAGATTGATAAATACAGGCAAATGGCTGGTGGTCATTATTATACTTTTGTGCGACAGTTATATGAGACAGAGAAGAAACTTCGAATTTAGTCTATATTAACACTTTAGTCTCGCAGTTTTGGCCCTATTAATGTTAACAAGTTCTATGAGCTACCTGATTGTAACCCAGATGAAAATTGCTCTCAACAAGACGTTTCCCAAAATAAAATTTTATTGTCTCAAATTTTAATAAATGATGACCACTTTCATGATATCAAAGATGTATTGCTTTTAATTACATATTTAGGTGGTTATTGTTTCTATATTACGTTAAAAAAAAACTAAAATGTGTCAGCTGTAAACAAAAATTGGTGTATGACGAGCAATTTATTGTTGATTTCATTAATAAATTAAATCGTGGAGGACTTTTATATTCCCAAAGACAAGTTAATAAATGATTTTGAGGACATTTTTCTAGAAACTTATAAAAATAGATCGTTCAGGCTTCACTTATTTTGGAATATTGTATTGAACAAAAACATATCTCACATTTCGATGGATACACTAATCATAATAGAAAAGCCCTGTTATAAATAATTCTGAAAATTATTTACAATAACCTCTTAAAAAATTATTGCCCTAAAAATGGCGACCATTTAAAAAAAAAATTTAAAATAAAGAAAACTCGTTACATTAAGGAAGTAGGCAATATACCTACATATACAGGGTGCTTAAAATTTGAGTGCATGCATGGGGATCTCGGGAACCGTAAGAGATATGAGGTCGGTTAAATTAAGGCAAAGTTGCGCAATTTGATTTACAACGAGCTGCCCTTTTGAAATTTAAAAAATTCTGAACTCTTCCTGAGCTATCCGGAAAAAAAACGAAATTTTCCAAAATCGTTTTTATTTTTTTCTGACGTTATTTGAAAAAATATTTTAAAATAAATAACACTTCTTCATTGCCACTTTTTTCCCTCTACAAAAAGACGTTGTTAACTTTAAAATCCGACACTTCGTCTTCTGGCAACCATCATCAACTTAATTTGTTTAAATACGGTCCTAGATATTTTTTTCCGTTGCCTTTTAGCCTCCCTAAGACAAAAACGCAAACATTAGAAAAATTCATAATTTTATGAAAAATTTGCCCTAAAAAGTATGAATCGCCCGGTAAAAGAAGACTGTTTACCATCTATTCTTTAAATTGCCCTAGTTACTTATCAAAAAGTGTCAAAATACTGCCAAGTAAAGATGAAAGGCTCAAAAATATTGATGAGTTAAATTTGTCAAAAGGCCTTGAAATACACAAAATTGAGTTTGAGGAACACGAAAAAATCATACATTTTGATAATTTTGGGGAGTTTATTGTCAAATTTTCTACATTTCAATTACCAAAGATTGGAAACTTCAAACAGACCCCCTTGTTGATAGATTTGGTAAATAGAGGCAAATGGCAGGTAATCATTATTATACTTTTATGCGACAGTTATATGAGACAGAGAAGGGACTTAGAATTCAGTCTATATTAACACTTTAGTCTCGCAGTTTTGGCCCTATTAATGTTAACAAGTTCTATGAGCTACCTGATTGTAACCCAGATAAAAATTGCTCTCAATAAGACTTTTTCCAAATTAAAATTTTATTGTCTCAAATTTTAATAAATGATGACCACTTTCATGATATCAAAGATGTATTGCCTTTAATTACATATTATTCTTGCTATATTACGTTAAAAAAACTAAAATGGGTCAGCTGTAAGCAAAAATTGGTGTATGACGAGCAATTTATTGTTGTAGAAAACTTTCATTTCATTAATAAATTAAATCGTGGAGGACTTTTATATTCCCAAGGACAAGTTATAAATGTTATATCTGTGACTTACATAATTTTTAATAAGTTAATAAATAATTTTGCGGACATATTTCTAGAAACTTATATTAAAAGATCGTTCAGGCTAAGTGAATATTATATTGAACAAAAACATTGTAAACGATTAATTTTTAGTAACACGTTTTATTTCGCCAATATTATTACAGCCACAAATATTTCCGCCTTACACCTTAAAACTTCGCCAGTATAGTCATCATAATTACATAACGCCATGAGTCGACTCTGCTATTCATACAATAACTATATCTACGCCTTAGTTCTAATCTATCTATATACTCGGTATTATATAACACCGATTCGATTCTACTGCTTCGTTTTCCAGGGTTGTCACGTCCTCGCCTATTTGAACGTCGCACGTCGCCTCTCCAAAATTTGCTTGTTACATTCGGCCATCCTGCAACAATTAATGCCCTCATTAATTTAACTCGCCAATAAATCAACCAGATCTTATCGATCTGTGCATTCGCCATAACACCAAATCGCCTACCCTAAGGGTTTCGCCTGCGGTTGCAACCTTACGCCTTTTATCATTCACCTTTATATTACGCCTTTGTCAGATTTTCACTCGCCTTTTGCTATCTCAATAAGAAGTTTGGACCTTAAATCGCCATAGCTCTCGCCTTTCGCCAACAGAGCATTCGCCATTTGCACCTCGCCAGTTAAACTCACTTGCATGCACCTTTCAACCTAACCTTTCGTCCTTGGTGTTTTACACCTCACCTCGCCAAAAAGTCAGCAAACGCCTTGCTCGTAAACGCCAGCCCGCGCCAGCAGTTGCAAATAGTACGCCTTGGGTACCCAAAATTCGCCAAACGCATCTCTCAATTTGAGAATCGCCTCAGAAGACCGCAAAGTATTCGTCGCCCTCGCCTGCGCATGACCCTGGACTTCCTTGCCCCTCCAATTCCACAATATCGGTTGATGGACGTCGAATCTGTCAAAAGAGGAAAGAAAGCCAGTATACAAGTCGCCAGGGGAAGCGCAACCAAATGCCCTTGCATTCGCCTGTAGATCGAGAGGTAGACCTTCAATCAGACACGAAAGCGCCTTTGTGCCTGAAAGCCCACACCTTTCGATCAACGCCATTTTATCATGATAATAATGGGTCATTGTTTCGCCATCCAATTTAACCCTCGCTATCATCTCCTTGAGCAGCTGAGCAAAGTCATGCACTCTAGGAAACGCCTTCCTAAGAGCCGCCTTCCAGTCTTCCCATGAGAGGTCATATTCATCGAGCCGATTAAACCAGCCCCTTGCTGCGCCTTGCAATTTCGCCTGCATAAAATACGCTCTCTCATAGTTCGACCATTCATGAATATCGCCCAACTGATCAATTTTGCTCAACCACCTGACTACGTTACAGTTCCGGCTGTCAGGATCAAAAGGGTCAATAATATCGCCGCCTGCCCTTGCCCTTGACCCCATACAACCAGAAGTGCAAGCGGAGTCCGCCCTATCGCTACAAGCATGTTCTACTACCGCCTGAGGAACGCGCTCACCTGATTTTTCGCCCTTCTTGTTGCCCTTGGTACCGCCACTACCAACGGCCGCCCTTTGTTTCGTCGCCTTTACCGTTTCGACCGCCTTTTGCTTCGCCACCCTTGCCATTTCGGCCGCCACAATCTGCTGGATACTAGTTGTATAAGAAATGTATTGTACATAAATAAATATCCTGAATTTTGGCCCAGGTGTAGGAGAGTTGGGAGCCTGCATTTAATACTACACCTAGTATTAAACCAAAACTCAAACATAAATTCTGGGATTTGTCAAGAAGTCTGTCATATAGCTGGCGTTCCCTAAAATAAATTAGCTATTGATATTTTTCATAAATATTAGCGTATGTATCCCCTTATATGATTAAAGTTGCAAGGCCTACATGGATGACGTCACACGACAAGCACCAAGGCCTTGTTATTTAGTGGGTCCTAGATGGCTCAGTCTAATTCAATATCCAGAAAAAAGAATGCTAAACGCCCTTAAAGAAGTTTCACTTTAAAAAACGAAATCGTTTCTAAGCTTAAATAAAAACCTAAAAGCATTAAAGCCTGGTACATCAAATAAAATCATTGGTATGTATGCATTTAAATGTGACAAAATTAACAACATATTGTAGGACAACAATTCAATAGCATGGTCGACAGTAAGCAAAATTTTAAAGAAATAGAATGCAACAAGCCATGTAGTAGAGGTTTCAAGAACTGGGCGTCAAAAAACTATGATATGTGACGGCGAGAAAGCTTTAAATATTTTGCTCAGCATTGGCCTGGATAATAACATTTCGTATATGTCAGTATGTCGCCTATTGAAGAATGAGAAGTTCCTCCCATACAAAATTAAACTGGCTCAAAAACTCTCTGAGGATGACTTTGACCGATGTTCAGAATTTTGTGAGATGATGGAGTTGTGTAATGCTAATCGAAATTTTATTAAGCAAATAACGGTTCCCGATTAGTCGACGTTATGGTGTTAATGGAAATGTTATTTGCCACAATTGTTGTCATTGGGCTGGAAGTCCTCATTGGATTCGGGAAGAGCGCAAACAATTCCTGCAAAAATGAATATTTGGGCAACTATCATATGCCAAAGAATAAGTTAGTTTCATGAAAGCAACTGAGAACTGGTTATAAACAAAAAAAATAATCAATATCAATTGATAGTGATCAACGATAGGAATAACGAAGTATAGCTGCACCATCACGTTATACCAGACAAGTAGAAAATTACCTAAACGAAGTATTTTTTGAAAGATGGATAGGTAGGTAGACGGGATACAATAATTGAGTGACCACCTCAGTCACCAGAACTAGGTCTCCATGATTATTTCTCATGGAAGCATTTAAAAAATGTTTTCTACAAGACGAAGTTGATTGCCGACGAATCAAAGACATATACATATATTATCCTTAATATTTTGATAGCCCAAATATAAATTTTTGCGGGAATTGTTTGTGCTCTTTTCGAATCCAATGGGGACTTTTTCTAGCCCAATAGCAACAATTATGCCGATTACCATTTCCATCAAGAGAGAACTTTAACTCATCAGGAAAAATTATTTTATTAGTAAAATTTCAAAACTTAAATCAATACAAACCTATTAAATCGGATGAACTATGAAGTAGAATTACCTTAGAAAATCTTGGATTAAGGTCATTCTCAGAAATTCCCAATGTCTACTTTATGTCACAAATTCCAAACACTTATTTATAATTCTATCAGTTTTCTCAGATAAGCGGTTCCTAAAATATTTAAACACAAATACCAAAAAAATGGCTTAGTTTAGACCTGAAGTCCCTAATATCAAAGTTGTTTAGAATTCTTAGAGGAACGATTTTTATATCAATTACTTAAAAACTGTAAGCTTGGTAACAACGCAAATGTCACTATCAGCTCGGCCATAAGCTCTTACATTCAAATTCCGAATTTTAGCAAAGTCGGAGGAGCGGTGTATAAGATATTTAAAGTGTTTGTTACACACTGTACATACCACGTGCCCAAATTAGAGGAATAATAAGATTAGAAATGTACCAATAAATTCTACTTTTTGTAGCGTCAGGATTATTGTCCAAAGCGGCCTTATGAAATTCCTTCAACAGTTACAAGCGGATGGATCTTGCAACTCTTTTTTTGATCATAGGATAACATTCTAGTGGTTAATGGTAATCGGTTCGGCTAATTTGAAATATGCTTTCTGCAGTTGTAAGACCGAAGACAGGTACGCTTATGTGTATTTTCTGTAATTGAATAAATTATTATGCACAATCTATGGTATGCCCACACTAATTGCGATGAGTGTAGTGGAATTGAAAACCTTACTTCTATGTATCGTTTGGTATCTGTATATATCGACTGAGTTCTTCCCTATTCGACTGAAGAAAAACATTCCGACCGCAAATATACATACTTTCATTTTTCTTTCATAATTAGTTATTAAAGTCGATTATTCTAGATATTAGTGAAGTGTATTTAATTTAATGCTAGAAAAGTCTAAAAAAAACCCTCAATAGTTTAACCAGGTCAGTAAATGTCCCCGCACACCTTCAATCCATTTTCTAGGGCTACGGATTCGGTATGTTAAAGTAAGATATTTTTATCATTACCCTATACAAGATTCGTAGAAAACAGGCCATGAAATTTATGTTGGCAATATTTGTCCATAAGCTATATATAAATCTATATTATTTTCAATTTACAAGTACTTTTATTCAAAAAAAGTCACAAAGAAGTCAGAGAAATAGATATTTAGCACCTGATATTTTGAAGTACCTATATAAAAACACCAAAAACTGCATGGCTGTACTGAAAGCGTTATTTTATACAATGTTATCATGCTGTTATTATAATGAATATTTCCCTCATGTATAAAAAATCCCATTAGAGGAGTGCAATTATCGGAAAATTACATAATTGCACTGTAGAAACCGAAAGAGCATGGCGATAATTGCATTGTACGTATCTACAATTTTCCATTGTAAACTTACGATGACAGCGACAATTTATAAATCACGTCAAAGTAAATTCAAAATATTTTATTAAAAATGTCTCGTTTCGGATTTAAAAAAAGGAACATATTTTTGCGTCTCTTATTTGTTTAGTTGCATGTACGTTTTTGTATTAAATAAAGAGTAAAAATAATTTTTTTTAAAACCATGTCCTTCTTCGGGAAATATCTCTCCGAATTACACTCGTGCATCAGAATAACCAGATAATTTTGCATTCCAGCGTTTTGTCTTAGAAAAACTGCATTTGGTCATTTTCATATTTTAGAAAAATATGAAAATAAACTCATGCAGTTTTTAGACAACACGCTGTCATGTAAAATTATCGGTAATTTTGATGCACTTGTGCAATTACTTCCGGAAATTTAATTCATCTGTCAAAATTGACATTTTAATGGTAAAATACATGCTAGTCATTGTTGTGTTTAGCCAATCATATCAAAATTACGCGGTAATACTGCACTAGTGCAAATAATCGCTAATTCGTACATATTATCAGACATACACATAAAATCCATACACCTCTTAAAAAATACAACTGAAATTTTATTTTCCAAAAATGGTACACATGTAATTATTTTTGTTTTTAATTTAAGCAACGAATAGAAATTAAATTAAACATTATTTCATTTTATTAAAACTAATCATTAAAGTTGTGACAATGAAAAATACAATTATTATTAAAATTATTTAAAGCACCCCATGAACTTTGAACGGAAACAACGCTACTTGAGGCCGATGTTGAAAAGGGAGAAACATTGAACTCGTTCAAATTCCTATTTTCTCTCATTTTCTTTATCAACTCTTCGTGAAAGTCTTTGTCCAGTTGTAAGTAAGGTTTTATTGAATTCACATTGCCATGGCCTTAATTTGTGTTACTGATTTTCATTTACTCCGGTTTTTGCTAAGTGCGTTACGGTATGGTCCGATGAGAATGATAAGTAAATTTAAATTTTGTGATATCGATGCCAATTTTTTTGCTGTAATGCTTGTCCACTTTGAGAGTTCGTTTTATTTAATTAAAAGATCTAACGGTTTTTACATAAACTATTTAATAAACTCAATATTATTATTAGCACAATATCAAAATCTTAAAATCTCATCTACTACTCCTTAACTTGTTACATTGACATCTCTCTTAACTTACTACCAACCTAACTAAACTAAAACTTTTCTTCTTTTTACATCCTGTCAATTGGCAATTAGACTTGATGGCTTTTAGCGCACTGAACAGTTCGTTCCTACCAACCGGACAATTTTTGTACCATACGCCATTTTTTTTTAAATCTAGATTACTAGCGAGAAATCAAATCAATTTTCTGTACAATCTGTAAAAAAACAGTATTTTTTTATTAAAAAGTTTTGGGAAAACGTTAGAAAGATTTGGGTTACCTGACACGACGGACGTTTTCATTAGCAGTGTTCCTTATAAGCCATTTGCTGTGCGTTAAACTGCGATTCCCACCTTGGCATGTTTTCGAAAATATAGGGTTGTATTCAATCTTATTTGTCAGGGATCCATTCTGATGTTTTTTCTTTTCAAAAAATTCGATTAAACAGTTACATTCTTCACCTCCTCGAAAAGCCAATTCGTATGATAAAACATGGAAACATTTCTTCTGAAGTCCAATTGGTGTATTTTTGTCATAAAGTGTCAATATTTTCAAAAATTCAGCGTAACTGAATGCTGACGAACTGGCTTTTCTTTTTTCTGGCTCAACCTGCAATTTCCGTCGAACAGGGTCCCTAGCATCTCTCGCAGATTTGAACCTTATATATGCAAATGGATCTATCACAACTCCAAGAGAACGACTAAATTTTTCTAGAAGTAGTTTTGCAAGCACATTCCACATAGTCTTTATATCACTTTCTTTGTAGTATGACCCATCTTTTTTGCGGATATTACTTGCCCAATCTTTCAAAATTCCTGCCAGATTTTCTATGGCTGTTTTTTCTTCCAATACGTAACCTGTCTGGAAGCAGAACTCATCAAATTGTTTCCATATAGAATTTTTTTAATTTTGAAATTTGATGCCAGATGGTGTCAATTTGGAAGAATATTTTATTTACCACTCTGACCTATAAACATTTTCTTATGAATCTAAAAAGTATTTATTGTGTCATTTTGATAGGTGATCGTAGGAAAAATAGTTGTACATTACTCGTGTTTTCTTTCATCCTCGGCTAACGTATTCTGCTAAAAACCTCGTCGAAAATTAGTACCTTTAACACTTGGTATGTAATATATACACGTGTTTAAAAGTAATTACAACACGACTCTATTTGAATAGATGGGATATGATGTCAATTTACAAGATATTTGATTTTAACACTTTGACTTAACAGATGAATAAGTAATTTTTCAATACTTGATGTCAACACGCGTATGATGTTATTTGTTTTCTTAAGAATCTAAAGAGTGCATTTCATGCCATTTTCATAGGTGGTCGTAAAAGATATAGTGTACCGGAATCGGGGTAATTCCGGGCAGGTAGGCCAACTTCGGACAGCGGTCTGGTTTTCTAGAATCCTGTAAACTCCACCCAAACCTGACGATAACATTATTAATTTGCTCGATGTTTGTAAAAACTCCCTCATCCTTACCTACAGTAAAAACATACAACGCCAATGTCTTTACATAGTCTTTAACATAATGTCATCTACCTCCGTAAAAACGTTTTCTATACAAAATTTTTTGTATTGTTGGAAAAACATAAAAAACTTCAATTTTCAGAGAAACACACCTCAAAAATGGTTCGAAAATATATAAAGATTTGTTGAAGACCATACAGCTGCTATGACCAAGAAAACTTAGAAAAGGCAGCACGAAAGGTAAAAGAAAACAAGAACACCATACAAGGGGTAGCTGAAAAGTTTGGGTTATGAAGTTAGGCGTCCTAAAGTGTTAGTCAATGCGGAAGAGAGCAGTTTGGTAGCAAGTAGAAGCTGCTAGTTGAAGTTTTCCGCTTACTTTTCGTGATATAAGAGAATTAGTCAGATGACTTCTCAATTGTAAAGGTGTTGTAGAAATTCAATTTAAAGATAATCCCCGTAGCAGAGATTCGATTATAGATTTTATTAGATGTAACGAGGGACTTACAAATAGACTAAATGCAAATATAAAAAGAGCAAGAGCTCAGATGAACTACGAAGGAGTAGGAAGATATTTTCACGAATTAGTCATAACCATCAGTGATGTTCTAACACCAGAAAACATTGTAAATTGTGATGAAACTAACTTTTACGACGATCCTAGTTATAAGTAAGCCAGGATCAAATCACGATCATTATTGACACTTCCAAAACCAGCATTTCTGTTATATTGACCTGCTTAGGATCCGGAGATTTGCTATCTCCTTATACTGTATACAAAGCCCAAAACTTACATCCGACATGGCTAGAAAATAGAGTAGAAGATGCAGGGTATAACTGTAGTTCGATCAAGTTACTTTTAAAGCCTGGTTTAGATCTATTGCGTTGCCTTATTTACGAAGAATGGATAAAAAGAAGATTTTAATAGTGGATAACTTATCGAGCCATATTTCTATGTATGTAATAGAACGCTGCATTGAAAATACCATTGACTTTGTGTTACTTCCGCTTGACTCTTCACATTCCCAGCCACTTGACGCGTCCTTTCCAAAAAGTGAGTTTCCACGCCTTCTAAGGAAACAATTTTACCAGTGGATGCAAACGTGAAAGAAAATTTAATATCCAGCTTTAAAGTATGAGGCATCCTGAAATGATTGCCACCACCTCCCGAGGTAAATCCAAATGAAAATTTGCCAAATAACCAGGTAGATTGGTCTTCAGCTTTTGTACAAATCCATGAGAAGTCACGATTTGGAAGTGGTCTAACTGCTAGAAAAAGTAGGAGAAAAAACATGGGAATAATGCCTGGAAGGGGTATTGTCCGGGAGAATCTTCAAGCTCCAGCAGCTCGGAAGAACTAACTGAAGAGGTTGAAAATGATAGCGAAGCATATTTTTTTTGGTGTCCAATGTTACCGTATTTGCCACGTTAACTTCGATTTCTATGCATTTTAAATGGGTGCCCGAAATTACCCCACCCTTGTGGAGAATTTCGGACAACTTTTAGTTAAAAAAACACTATTAGACATAATTTTGAACTTTTTTTTGTAGTTATATCCCTCATATACCAGAGAATATATTATTATTTTATCCAAAATATTTTCAAAAAATAACGAAACATCGTCCGAAGTTGCTCTGACTTATGGTACATTACGCGTGCGAAAGAATGTTTTCAACTTCGGCTAATTGTGCTAAAACCTCGACGTTTGAAAATGAGTACTTTCAACCCTTGCTATGTAATATACTACTTTCTACGACCACTTATGAAATAGTATATTAAGATACTAGTTTTAAAAGACCATATTTTTTCGCACGAGCACGAAATTAGGAAACGACCCGCTTACGGGGAGTTTCCTAACATGCGAGTGCGCTAAATGTCTTTAAAACGTGTATTTTATACCATTTTTTCTATTTTGCATGTTTTTTAATGAAAAACATTAATTTATTCTAGTCCCGATCAGCAGTTGCGCGGCCATATTGTAATTTTTGTCGTCTTTATTACCAGAAATCACATTGAAAGCGGTGTCGAAATTGCAGTGGGCATTGACACCGAACAATTATGTTAATATCCTAGCACCCAGTAAACAAAAGCCGTATCGAAAAGAGGTTCTTTTCGACACTCCTTTGCGTATCGAAATGGAATCATTTTGAACACAAAATAGAAAGAGTACTTTTGACAAAACTCTATTTGAACAGATGACATATTATAGTGTCACTTTAACAGCATATTTGATTTTCGATACAACTGTTCTAAAGTTGATTTTATCATGCTTGTGATATTAATTGTTTTTTTTTTAAGAATCTGAATAGTACGTTTTTTGTTTTCATAGATGATCCTAAGAAAAATAATGTATACCTGTTACTCGTGTGAAAGTTCGTTTTCATACGATCTCTTACGACATTGAGGGAAAAGTATATTTGACGTGGTTAGACAGTGTTTTATATCACGGGTGTGACAAAAATTTTCAACAGACGTATTGAAAAGTAATTTCATCACTCCATTTGAATAGATGGCAGATGCTGTCAAGTATTAATCGTTTCCCTGAGAGATTTCTTGAATACATGCCAGTGACGGTTTCTCTGGGTACGTTCCATACGTCCAAATATCGAAAAAAGTATTTCGATATTTTTAAAGCTTATTCAGAGACCGCGACCAGGCCTTAAGAGTAGTGTGTTAACGAGAGTGAGTCTTCACGGAGGGGGTAATTACCTAATCCTCCGTGAGGGCTCTATCTCATCATGAAATAAGTGTGTGCCTTCCTGTAGAGTCTTAGTTCTACTATTAAGATACACATAAGTCCGAGTGGTGGTTCACTCTATAATATAACCTTGTTCAATTACGCCTCGGTTATCGACCGGTCAACACTCCGCCTATCGATGACGTCCTCCCACCATGAAACAAGGTGTTGCCTTTTGTATAACCTTGATACATTTTGTATGTAACCTTCAGCTTTTATTCCTCACTTAAACTGTTATTATAAAACTAGCCCCTAAGCTGCTTCACCACTTTAATTCAAAAGTTGTAAAGGTAGATTATGGTTAATACAAGAAAAAGAAAGATAAATAGTGGTTGCAAAAAGCAAGTGGTGAAAAAAAATAAAGTAGATAACAAAAATCCCATAGAAGAACAGAGAAAGGCAGTAATTTGTGTTCCTAAGTCCTGCAATCACAAGTGCTGCTTTCAATGTTTGGCAGAGTGGACAGTCAGAACGGGAAATTGTGCAGTCTGTAGAAGATACTTTAGTGCAATAATTTTTTAAGAAACCAAGGAAGAAGTTTCGATTGGATCAATATAAAATGGAAGATATTGAGTATAATTTAAACCTCTAGAGAGTTTTGGAATTTATAAATTTTAGAGATTTGGGTTCAATAGACCTTGAAAAATTTGAATTCATAGGTGATCATGATGTAAATAATTTTATAGAAATTTAAGCAGAACCATCCAATCCAGAAAAATTAGAAATGGATCAAGAAGATGAATATGCAGATAGAAATGTGGTGTATACGGAAAACTTCAATGAGGTTGGCTTTCTTGACCGAGTGTTTTGTATGACTCAAAGTTATGCAATTGTAACATCATTTCCTGATAGAGATCACATATTATGTTATTTTTGTTTTTGCCTTCATATGATTTTTTTTAAATTCCATTCATAAACATATTAATTCATTGTAAGAGGAAAATGTAATATTCAGTCAATGAGTTGAAGTGTGTACTTTGCTCAAGATCGGTATATCATATAACCACACCAAATGCTTGTGTGTATTGTAATGTTTTTAATGGAACTTTTCAGATTGATGCGAACACTCATATTTCTATAGTACCGTATTAGATAAGCTTTTTTTAATCGTGTTTTGTATTAACTATAAAAAATAACAAACTGTACAAATTTTGAATTCCATTTAACTACTATTAAAAATGGTATAGTAGTTATTGTAAAAACAACAATAAAATTTCGCAGAATAATTTAAATATTTTTTATTTATCCATTAAAGACAAACTAACTTACAAAATTGAATGTGAACGATAATATTTATATATTAACATATTAGAGAAATCTATTTGAATCTTTTTTGCATTAACCAGAAAAAACTAAGAAGTGTGTAATTTGCTCAAGATCGGTATATCATATAACCATACTAAACGCTTGTGCATATGGTAATGTTACTAATTGAATTTTTCAGATTGATGCGAACACTCATATTTCTATAGTACCGTATTAGACATGCTTATTTTAATCTTTTTTTTATTAACTATGAAAATAACCAACTGTACAAATTTTGAATTCCATTTAACTACTATTTGAAATGGTATAGTAGTTGTTTGAAAAACAACAATAAAATTTCGCAGAATAATTTAAATATTTTTGATTTATCCATTAAAGACGACCTAATTTACAAAATTGAATGTAAACGATCATATTTCTATATTAACATATTTAATAAAGCTATTTGAATCTTTTTTTGCATTAAGTATAAAAACTAACTACTAGTAAGTATTTTATTTACTGTTTACGAAGTGCACATTTAGTATATACTTCAAATAGATAAAAAATTTGATAATTCATAATAATTAATTAAAAAGATAAAATATGAAGTTTAAATAATTTATTAACGAAAAAAGCTATTTCATTTGCTTGCTTATGTACTAATTTAATAAAATAATAATTCTATTTTTTAAAATACTGTTTGCGATATGCACATTTGGTATAATACTTCAAATGGATATAAAATTTGATATGTCACAGCTAGCAACAATCCGAATGTTTTTGTGCTACCCTATAGACTAGTTCCTTGTCGCGTCTACGTATGATTCACCGTCGCCGCCGCCGCCGGCCGCGCAGATTCAGGAACTGTGGAATTCTCTCGATGCCTTGGTCGAGAATATTATAGAGTGGCCTCGCTTATCCGGGAGTATTAGTGATAGATTTTAGATTGTATATAAATAGCAGGCAGAAAGCGTGTTGAGTTAGTTAGTTAGTTAATAATAGAGTGTTGAATTGTAAAGAGTTATTTGTTGTAAAGTTATAAGAGTAGTTTAGTGTGTTTAACTGTATACAGTGATAAAGAATAAAAAGAATATTAGTTTAAAATAGTAAAAGTTGTAATTTCGTTCAGGACCCACGGGAAAAACGTAACAATAATAATTTTAGAAGCTCCATCTTACTTGCATAGGAAGGTTAAGTTTAGATCTGATGTTCATAATATCAATAAACCAAATAACGAAGATTTACAACAAAATCTCTGATGATTTGAGGAATGAAACTGTTCAAATTATCGCTTAAGATATCTACTTAATGGAAATTTGATCGAATGATAATACCGCACGCCCCGAGCAATAGCGTAACAACTACCCAAAGCATAATTTTACAGGAGAGCAAAAAGGTAATTTATGAAATTTAAATATTAATAACAATCATTTTATTACGTATGTCCGATTTTTAATGATACCAGAAAAAATTATGGCCAAAACATGCATATAAAAACGTCATTCTTTTTAATTATTATTTTTTTACATTAAGGGCGATTTAAAAAAAATTACAGCCTTCACATACCACAAATTAAATGAAAGTTTTTTTATTAAAAAATAAAATACTAAACATACATCAGCAAAAACAATATTGAATAGGAACAATATTTAAAATAGAAACTCATAAAATGGTTTATAATATTTTGGTATATAACCATTATCCACCAAGAACTTAAGCTCATGGTTTATTTTCATTCAACTGTCGCTTACAAATTAAGACCTTTTTTAATATTGGCAATTGCGAAACGCTGTGCATGGACGGTTTATTGTTACGTTTATTATATTGACGTATATTGAACCAGGATATTTAATATTTCAAAATCAGTCTGATTATAGGAAGTTTTATAAATAAAGCTGAAATGGTGTGGCTTTTTTCAGCTTTAACAGCCCGTTTATGGCTATCTGCTCTCCTTGCATGTTAGTAGAAAAATTTGGTCCTAAATCACTCATCAACTGTTTAATGTTAACAAAAATCATCATGAGTTAACTCATTCACGTGATAAGGTTCTTCTATTTTTTGTGCATTCCTTATTGTTTGAATAAATTGATCGGGCACATAAATTAGTTTAGATTGTTTAAACATAAAAGAAACAAATGTGCTAGCAATTTTGCTAAAACAAAATTAGGGATTTTAGTTCCCTAAATATAAAATTACGGAGTATTCCTCTTTGTGGTAATTTGATACCGAAAAAAAAATAATGCAAGTGAATGTTAGTTTTTTTCTGTACCTGAATGTGTAGAATCTCCTTCATTCTGGGTATGACCAACAATAAGAAATTTGCGCTTTATTGTTTGAATTTGGAATTCATAGCAAAAACTAGAGCTGCTATCAAGAACCTAAAACAAGAAAACATATTAATTAAGTTAAATTAAATAATTTTATGGAAAATTAGTTTGTCGCTATATGGAACGATTTCTAAATTGTTAGATTTTCTTGCTTCAGACTTGTATCGCAGGTACAGGAAAATACAGGAGGCAATTTCAGTCACTTCTTTTCCCCCTTCGCCTTCATGCTATATAAAGCACCAGGTGTCATCTTCTGCCATGCCAGTTCCAGTTAGGTTCATTGTATTTAGTTTTGATTTGTAGTAAAAAATGGATCCTTCTCCTTTTGGTCACTTGGAACATCGCTTGCATGTCGAAACAAGCGACCACTACGTTTCCGCCAACCTTTTTTTTGTTGTGTCCTTTTTCGATTCTGGACAGTATTTTTTCTTCTGGATCATACTCGTATTTTTGGCTTCCTTTTCATCGTCACTGGCAATATTATATACAAAACAAAAATTATATTGGTCCTTTTTAGGAGCAAAGGATAAATAGAATTTAAAAAAATGTATATCTGAATAGACATGATAATTTCCAAAAGGTTTATTGGCTGCTATACATTCGCTCTTGAAATATCTATGTAGATCTGCAATAGATTTTCCATACATTATATGCTGTTCTGTGCCCGTAAGTAGTGGCTTTCGATTCTTGGAATAGGTTTTATGTATTTCCGAATGCCATTTGAAAGGACACTATCCACTCTTTTATCATTCTGTATTGATCCAGTTAATGTTGGTTTTTTGTAGCACTGAATCAATAACCCTATCGTTCGTCATTAATTTGAAAATAATATGCATTATTAAGACTTCTAATCTTTCCTAAATTTTCTTCAAAAGCACTTATTCTTCTGTATGGTGGTTTGACGGTTTCAGTATTCCTGTTTATAAATTCCATTTTTCTGTTTATGTCGAGTAAACTGTAGAACTAGAAAACTAGAAAATTTGCAGGCTTTGTTCCTGCGTTATTTTTTACGGCATTTGAATTTACATTTAATGTTGCATGCCATCCGGATCTTTTAGTTAGGAACAAGTTTTTTAGTTTTTGTATAAGAAACGTAGTCCTTTCCCATATTTCGTAAGCCTTTTGCCTTTGATCTTTGCCATTCTGACTCGTTGCGAATTATTTTCCTTGTATTCTGTTTTTCTGCCTTTCGTCGTTCGTCTGAACTACTTGAAGAGGATGAAAACTGCTAGATGTTGATGAGGCCTACTCATAATTGGGGTCCTTACTATTATCGCCACCATCTTCGCTTGGAAACGGGCTATCCATACCTTTGGTATTACTATTCGCAAAATTTAAAATCTGGAATGATAATATTTGAATTTTGTTCAATTTCATTTCATTTGCCGATAAATCTGGATTGATATTATTTAAATTTTGGTCTTTTTTAATCTCATTTAAAAATAAATCTGGAATACTTACTATTAATTAAATATTATTCTTTTTCAATCCCGTTTACGGGTAAATCTGTGATATTATTTGAATTTTTCTCATTTTCTATCTCTTTTGCTGATGTCGTCTCTTGATGATTTTCGTATGGATGCTCTTTCCTCATCGGAGGCACTGTTTCGAGAATTAGCTTTGAACTCGACTTCATAATTATTTCTGTAAAAAAATTATTAATATAATGACGAGGGGGATTTCAGTAGTGAATTTGTGTACACTGAAATACCACTTTTCGTCGCATATCTGACAAATGGGCGTAAGCAACAAAAACTTAATTTTACAGGAGAGCCATTTAAAGCAAACTTACCATATACATTGTTTAATGTTTCTGAAGATTTAAAGGCAGTCAATTTAATAATGGTTTATTAATATAGATAAATACATACATTTTAGCTGAATGGTAGCGGAATTTCAGAACTCCTTACGGAACTTAGTAAAAAAGACCTTAGATGAACATACGTCCCTTTGTCAGATTAAAAAATATAGTTATTACATCAGTTACGTCTGGTAATTAATTTGAAAAAATGGGCCGTTATAGTATCTTAAACAGTTTACGATTCCTAATAATCAAAAAGTTAGTTTCTCGAATTGGATTTCGGATCAAGCACATACTTCTTTTGACAAGAAAATGAACAAACTTAAATACTATAGTAAAAAATATAACAAAACATCTTACTCTGTAATGGAAATATTAAGAAAAAAGTGTTGATAACATGAAAAAAAAAATAAAAAATTTAGACTATTGTTACAAAAAATATGAAAAACAACTTTAGTCGAGGAAATACAAAGGAAATCTTATTCATGAGGAAGGTCTTTAAAGAATTGTTGGAAATGCTTGTCTCGCACAACTGGTGTACGTCCTATGCATAAATCATTAAGATCTTTATATTTATTTGCTGCAAGTTTTATGTGATCAATGTTTGATTTAGGTAGTATAGATTGTTTCAATGCATCAGGTGGTAGCCTCTTTAATGCCAGTATCTGATATTCAGCATCAAGATGACTTTGTTTGATATTTAGTACATTGACATCATTTTTGTTCACCATTACCTCCTTAATTTTAGTCCAATCAACATTTTCCCCAGAGTCTGTTTTTCTAGTAACGCGAAGGCGGATTTTTTCAGCAACTGATTTGTAATCAAGAAAACTTTGATTATTCATTTCAAAAACGACGTAAGGCAAATTTCTTCTAGCAAGGCTTGGAAATAGAACTGTGAGCGGAATCTCCCTCACTTTGACCATGATTGGTTTCGAAAAAGTAGAGTGTAATTTGGCCAATGTTTATGGAATTCGTAATAAAGTGAAGCAACATGGTAAAAACGATTGTATTTTTATTCTGGCCACCACAGCCATCTGCAAAGAGTCTAACTTCTTTTATACCTTGGTTGTCTAATTGGTGTAAGTATCTAGCAACGCATGTAGATATTTCATTAGCTCCCCTTTTACTAATTACGTCAGACCACATAAAACAGTGGCAGTCTCTATTTCCTATATTATAGATCGTAAAGTTAAATACTGATAAGCGACGACGATAATACAAGGTGCTCTCTTTACTTATCGGTAACTGTATAACTTGCTGCATATCAAAGACAGCAGCAGCTATTTCAACAGCGTTGTTTTTAAATGCCTCCTTGCCCTCCTTAGCTTCCTCATTCCTTTTTCGTACAGCGTTTTTCTCGGCGACATGTGCGGTATATACGTCATGAAGCTCTATTTTTTTGTTGCATCACCTTCCCTGTATGACAGGCAAAGACTGCATTTGTCCTTCTTTGGATGGTGGAAGGACAGATTTAGCGATTTGAATACTTTTCGATGATGTATGGTAGCTGCATTGTGGCTGCTCATTCTCTTCTTTATACAAATAAACATCTTCTTCACACTTAAGTCCGGATGTAAGTATTCTTTGCTAGAAGATTTCCTACAAAAGTGTGACCATCCTTGGGAATTTTTCTATATGAGCTAGAACTAATGTTCTGATAACAAATTTAGTTTGACCGTTTAACAACATAAACTTAAAATATTATTAATTTAATAATTTGAATTCTTTAACAATTTAAACTGCACAACTGATTACTTACCTGTCAACAGTTAGCACAGCAATAAAAGGCACACTAAATATTTCGACGATTAAACCTTTTAAGAGTAAAATGTAGATGCAATATGCAATTGATTTTGTACTACATAGTTGCCAATACGATTAATACAAATGTTATTTAAATATTCAGTCCGGGGCGGATCTCACAACTACTATTTATATGATATCTGACAAAAAGGCGTAAGTACATTTTTTGAACATACGCCTCTTAGTTAGATCCTGCCGATACTTTAATGTCGCTTTCGCCCACAGCAAGTAAGATTTAAAATGAAAAGTATTAGGAATCTACATACGCCCGTTTGTCAGATCATAGATGCATTAATTTCGGAACTTCTCATGAAATAGATAGATAGATAGATAGATAGATAGATAGATAGATAGATAGATAGATAGATAGATAGATAGGATATATTACCACAAAATACTCGTACATAGGGTCGTCAATACAGGTATTATAAAAATAAATCTATATACTAAATATTAATACATTTAGAAATATGTATAAGTCTAATTAAAACTAATATACCCAATATAAATTAAGTGGTATAAAATAAGATAAAAAATAAAAAATGATAAGCTATATCCACAACAAACCACCGCGATAAACCAAAACATCTATCAAAGAAATATTCCTATATTCACTTCGTTTACCTTACAATGAGCAATAACGAATAAATAGAAAAAACAATCAAATAAACAGCAGTTGCCAAGAGGAGAAAACCAGCAATGAATAAAAAGTCTTAGACCGGACGAGGCAATAAACGATACAGTGTTAAAGGAGTTAAAATGAATTAAAACTTGAACAATAAATTGTTCATATATACACACACATA